>MU874058.1:13942-41690 GCA_036418205.1 Ostertagia ostertagi
AAATCTAGTCTTTGCTTGCATTGCGCTTAAGGTTCATAGCATCAGCAAAGAGGATTCGAGGTACAATGTTCGACCTCATCCTTACCCTTCAATCACTCCTGATGGGAAAAAATGGCGTAAGGGTTTCCCAGGGTTTTATCGTTGCACCCTTTACAGTTACCCGTTGCTTTACTACTGCCAGTCTTGATCAAGTTGGACAGGTAGAGCAAGGGCCAGATGCAGCAAGCCCCAACTCGGAGATGGGTCCCCAAAACCCAGCATCTCTGAACGCTTCCCCTATTCTTGATCATGAGTTGCGTTATCGACCTGAGTCGAGATGCGGAGTTTTGGTGATCCACCCCGAGTTGGGCCTTGCTGCACTCGGCCTCAGATATTAAGGAGGGAATTTGTGAGCACCATTTTTCGATCTTTCTTGAGAAGACGACCCAAAATTTTATGCACTCCAACACTCTTTATGCATAAACACAATAAAGCAATTTTGCTCTTTGATTATATATTACAGGTATTGAATGAAAACATTTATAATACATACATGCAAGTATTGTTACGTAAGGAAATTCTACCGCAAAAGTTAGTGCGAAAGTAAGAATTAAGCTCACGATGGTGAAAGCACCGAGTTAACTAAGTAAAAAAGTATCAAGCATAAAATTTCAAGTACAGGACTTTGAAAGTAGCATTAGATAGGTGAGTACACAAGAACAGATTTATGTAATTCCAAACCCGGGGAGAAACTCACGAGATCACAGGTAGAATCATTACTCATCACCTCAACGAGGAGTAAAAGAGACAATCTTGTAAATGTCACAAAAACAATCAATCATGGAATCCGCGTGCACTGCGACTTCTCGTTGAGGGACCGCGAAGAGGCTCCTTTGCTAGCTGTTTAAGTTTCCCATATGTGGCCTCATACCGCTTCAGCTCAGCTTCTAGCTCAGCAATGCGATTTTTCAAGCTATAGTTTTCACTTCGCACTTTCTCCAAGTAATTGATCTAGAAGTAAAGATGGAGAGATTTCGGAAACTACAGGGGTGGCCAAAAAAAGAGACACTTCACTCCACATTTCAGACAGCATTAATCACACTTTGCTAGAATCAAATCGACTGCCCCAACTTAGTATTAAAGAGCACATTCTAATCTATCTAAAAGTTACATGACAGCCTTCTACACCGACGACATCAGAAGATTTTCCCACGGAAACATGGTTCACGGTACGAGCTCAACGAGGTCGTCGAGGTACCATAGACCATTACGACGTCCCTGAAACGCTGGTCAAAAGCGGTCTTGCACAGTCACAGCTAGTGTCTCTGAGAAGCTATTCACCAGTTAATCCATTGAAGAAATTATGTAGCAGCTTCAGGCCGGAGCGATTACGGTAAGCCTCGTTGAGCTCGACGGTGACGGCAGATGACGTCATATTCTGAAGACGGTGGGGCAGTGAAGGAGGGCCTGCTTCTGCTTACGGGGAACACCTAAGGAATATTCCGCCGTAAAACTTTCATTAACATCGGCACCCTGTGCGACGAAAAGTTCGATGATGTGCGCCATGGGCAAAGTGTCTCTTTTTTTGGCCACCCCTGTAGTCTGGCAACAAATACACACATAACTCATAACGAACTACCCCTCCCTAGATTATATGCGCAATTCACTGTACTACTGTAATATTTAGCTGATGGTATACCTTTTGCTTTTGATTGTGATGCCCAGCAAGTTCTGTAATGGCGCGGTCACCTTCGGCTTTGGCGGAACGCAGTACTTCCAATTCCTTAAAAATGAAATAGTGCTTCCAATATATAAAGTGTATCACAAGAAAGTGATAAAACGTGTCGCTTCAACCGCTATCTTGCGGCATTAGTATGCAGGGATGGTCAAAAAAGACACACTTTACTCCACATTTCAGACAGCATTAATCACACTTTGCTAAATCAAACCGACTGCTCCCAACTTAGTATTGAAGAGCACATCCCAATCTATCAATAAACGTTATAATAGCTTTCTGCACCAAGGACATCACAAGAATTTGCCATGGGAACCTTGTGCACGGTTCGAGCTCAACTGGTCCTCGGCGGATCATGGACCTTTACGACGTTATCTGAAACGCTGGTCGGAAGGGGTCTTGCATATTCAGAGCTACTGTCCCTAGAAGCAATCCATCAGTTAACCGATTGAAGAAATTTCGTAGCAGCTTCAGGCTGGAACGATTACGGTAGGCCTTCTTGAGCTCAACGGTGATGGAAGATGACGTCATATTTTGAGGACGGTGAGGGCAGTGGAAGAGGGCCTGCTTCTACTTATGGGACATCTAAGGGATATTTTGCCGTAAAACTTTCATCAACAGCGGCACTCCTGTGCGATGAAAAGTTTGATGATGTGCGCCATGAGCAAAGTGTCTCTTTTTTGGAAACCTATGTATTCTGTATCAAAACGGTTTAATAATGGCGCCTAAAATTATGGAAGCGAACTTGAAGAATTAATCACCTTATTAGTCTTTTCTAACTGCTTCTTACAGCTCTCAAGAAGTTTTTCGGACTCACTGAGACGACTGCACTTCTCTAGCAACCTGCAATTATGACGTACAGCTCCAAATACAGATAGCTACAACTGTGTTCTACGAGAACATACAACTCCTTCTCTCCTTGAAGTTGCGTGATTTGTTGTTCTTTACACGATACATCAAAGGTAAGCTGTTCTTCCTTGTTTGTGAACGACCTACAATAAAAATAATGGCATAACAGTCAGAGAGCAGTCGCCCACACAGGCAGGAATTCGGAAATATGCAAAGTATAATAAAAAAAACCCACTCTTGAAACTCGGCTAATTGCTTTTCTAGGTTCACCTGGAGATCATTTCGATATGTTGAAAATTGCTGCTAAAAAACATAATAGATTCACAAAGGAAACTACTACAAGACAATGTGATAGAAAAAATTGATAATGAGCTAGTCAAGATAATAGACATTCAATGAGATTACAGTGGGGATTAGTCGTCTATAATGCGCGCTTTGTGATTCCAATGGGAAGCAAAGAGATACAATAGTCCAACTTCACCCGCTTGGTCGATCTTTCCGGCAGAGGGTGGCCCCTCCCCTTGATCAGGGACGTATACATGGCTGTCGGTGGTTTTGATAGTCTTGTGGGGAGCTTAATACACTAAAGTGAGAAATCTGCTCGCTCGCACGAACGTGTCAATGGCTTCCCAGCGCTCTGCTTGCTCCTGCCCTGCTCACCTTTCTACCTCTTCTGTGATTTTTTCGAGTAATTGCGGACGATGCTCCCATTAAAAAGGATTTGACTCAAAAGCGTACCACCACGCTGCGTCGTCTACGCTGACAATGAGCTGCATTTATAATGAGTTCACAATATTCTTACGCGGTAGAGAAATGAGACCAATCTTTACCTCCGCACAAGCTGTTCGGGTCACGTTGAAAACTGCGAAGAAAATATTAGGTTAGACCGTGGGATGAGTGAAGGTAATGAGCGACCAATTATAACATTTGAAATGGAAGGATGATAGGTTGAGGTAGTGTTTGAAATGAGGTGATGTTCCACATCTGCTGAACTATTCCTCGAACAAAGCCACAGAGATTTCGCGGTATGGAGAAGATTCGAGCTCAGCACGAATACGGAACGGTTACGCTGTCTGAATGTGGGTCGCCACCTAGCGGTTATTCTCCTACTTACAAAGGAAACAAAACATCATATCTTCGAAGTAACTACTAAGAAATAGCGTTAGACAACCCAGTTAGACAGTTCTAGCCGCTCGTTTCTTCGACATATTCATAAAGGTAATCCAATAATTTTGCTAAAACTCTGCGAATGGAATTATACTGGTTGTCTGGAAACGAATCTAGTTATCATTGATATCGTATTTACACATCTTAAAATACTGTGGTCGGTTTGTGTATCTGTATTTGTGTGTGCGTTGTGTGTGTATGTATGTGTGTGTCCGTCCGCAAAATGAAGTGAGTGAGAAGGAAGCTCATGGGATAAACAAACCGCTATACAGAATCGGGTAGCTTACAGGATTTGAGATATCAATGTTTTGTAGCAGGATAGTTGTGATAACACTCTAGCAATATAAACACCATGCACACATCCGATATCCACATGGCTCGCATGGCAAACGGAGCAGTGAAGAGAAGCGGAGGATGACAGAGGGGTCCAAGCGAAAAATCACCCGTCATATTCATATGTTGTCCCCTCTACGTCAGAAGCCCATGTGGTGCATCACCTTCAGCCTCCAGAGTGCGGTCACAGAAGGAAGACCCATTACGGCAGGGATAGAAACATCGCATTAAAAGGAAGGCCCCGCGTTGAACGGGGGACAATCCTTCTATTTTATAAAGCGCTAACTTTGTGTGTCGGTTTGTGTATCTGTATGTGTGTGTGTGTATGTATGTCCGTCCGCAAAATGAAGTGAGTGAGAAGGAAGCTCATGGGATAAACAAACCGCTAACAAATCGGGTAGCTTACAGGATTTGAGAGATCAATGTTTTGTAGCAGGATAGTTGTGATAACACTCTTAGGGCTATATAAACACCTGCTTAGCACACTTCCGTTCATTCCACATGGTGCTGCAGTGGCAGCTGGAGGGCAGGAGAGAGAGGAAGAGGAAGGGAAGCGAAAAATCTACCGTCATATCATGATTGTGTCCCTTCTACTGTTTGAAACACCATTGTGTTGCATACGCGTCACTTCCACGAGGTGTTGGTGTCACAGGAGGAAGGGACCATAGCGGAGGATAGAAAGCTTGCGCAGGAAAGGAAGGTCCCGGCGGTTGACGGGGGACTAATCGTTAATATTATTATATATCTTTGAAAACGTTTGGAAGGTGGTGACCAGAACCAACTCAAAAACTTCCGCTCGTAAACGGGGGCACATAGCAGCCATCTCCGCTTCAAAACGACAAAATAATCGTCATATTCCCAAAACTCAACTTGGGGGGGACAGATTTCAGTCGAGCTAGATCACATCGAGCCGCCTCTACAAAGACCAAAAGGTGCAGCTTGGCGAATAGAAGCGCAAATCCTCTTGTCGTGACATTCGTCACTAACTCACACACCGTAAACAATTCACACATGAGGTACTCCCATTAATTACACTTCGACACGAAAAACTGCGCTTATCAAAAATGTAATGAATTCAGTACCGGATGACTGGACTTACCTCGCATCAGCCAGTTTATGATGAATTCGATGGAGGAGGTTGTGGCATCAATACTAAAATATGGATTCGTGATCATGATTAGTTAGCCTTCATTTGCAATTTGTAGATAGGTCCAACAAGAACAGTCTCCTGCAGGGGTATTACGACCCACGGGCTACTCTACCACCCACTTTTTTGAATGTAAGGGGCCAAAACTCTACCTTGACTAAAAAAAACTTATCGGCAAAGGTAATTCGACCCAACGAAAGATGAATCTCCTAACTCTTCCAACTTCACCTGGACCGTAAAAACGCTGAGGTCGCAATGCCAAATCAGAAAAAGTTCAAGGAATTTTATTAAAAAAACCAAACCACACTTGAGCAATGACGCAAGGGTTTGACAATCTACCTTCCATTTACGATTTGAGAAAAATGCTAAGAAAAATGTGTGGGCCTGATCCCTTCACGTTGGTCTTGGAACTCCGTCTGTTCAACCGACAGCCATCTGACAACATGTGGAAAAAAACTTCTGCAATTTTGTTTGGAGCGACCTTCAGCAGATGTGAAATGGACTTGAAATCAGTATTCGAACGCCCTTCAAGTGGTACACACCTCATTTTGAACGGCCATTTCGACCTACCATGCCTCCACTGCGAAGCTTCGTCGTTACGTACTCACATCACACTTTAATTGCAAGGCGTTCGCAAAATATGACCTCGGGCTCACAAGCTGCGCGCCAAATTGCGTAATAATGTATCACCATACGACATACATAAAAACCCGATTTTCGTTCCCCCACGACCCTTTCCTTTCACTCAACCACTTTTCAGCTCTGTGACCAAAACATTTTGGGAAAACATTCGTCATTTATTAAATGAATGAATGAATTCTGTGAACACACCAGAGTCCTCTCGTGTGCCTCCCGTTCTCGTTCTACCATGTTTTCTGCGGTTTGCAGCTCATCAGCATGGCTGAAAAGTGGCCATATCAAGCAAAATATAAAAAAAGACCGGGAATGAGAGCTCTCCATTAATTACCGTTTTTTCAGTTTATCTATCTCCTCCGACAGCTCACGTTTCACTTTCATATTTCTTTCTTGTAGCTGCTCGAGACTTCTCTAAAACAAATTCCAATAGTTCTAACATTACAGAAACATTTATGAGGCAGCACTGCAACTAACTCAAAATTATTCTGAAAGCAGTAGTTCAAGAAGAGCATATAATCTAATCACCTGCATCTCATCTCGCTGTTGAACAACTTCCCTTAAATCTTCGAGCGTTCGATGGAGAGACGCAGACGCCTGATCAGCCTCGCCGGTTTTCAATTGAAGAAGCTCCTGTAAAGAAATGAGTTGCGTGAATCATAAAATATTCTAGTTTTTGTCTATCGTGGCTTCAATATATAAGCCCTATGGTTAGTTCCACATGCATATTTGGGAGATGTGGTTTTTTGCTCCCCCCCCCAAACCCTACTGCTAGAGTCGCCTTTATCGCAGTAAAAAGGAGATCACGTTCCGGAATTCACCTTCGTCTTCTCATGTGCATTGCGCTCCTGCTCGACCATTTTTTCTGCGTTTTTGAGATCAACGGCTGACCTGAACACAGATTTTTGCATCTTCCAAGAAGACTTTCGAGAAATTACAGTCAGTAATTGCTCACTGATATTTCATTTGGTTTATCTTTTGAATGTACTCCTGCTCCATTCTGGAACGCATTTCCTTCACCTGCTCAAGACCAACCTGAAATCTCTTACAAGGCAAAATTGAAAAGAAAATAGTTTGCTGAATAGCAAATGATCACAGACTTGACTTCAAACACCTATTTTTTTTTGTTTGAACAGTTACCTTCAATTCATCGTTCTCCAAAACAAGGGCTCTATAATCCTGAAGATTTTGTTGGAGTGATGCACCTATTTGACTCGCCTCATCTGTTTTCGTCTCAAGAAGTTGCTTAAAAGAACTACTAACAGATTACGTGAACAGAAGTATGGACAGCATTTCAAATTATGATATTGGCTAACAAATACGTAACCATTGATAACTGACCTTCAGAGAATTGTACTTATTATGTTCTTCACTAAGCCGGGCCTCCAGATCACCTATTGAGGACTCCTAAAGCACAATCTCACCAGGGTGAACGTCTACCCGAAAGTGTAAGAAAAGAGCGAAAATCAAGATTCATAGAGAAGGATACCAATTCATTCATCCTTCCCAGCTTGACTGACGTTTGCTCTACCTCATTTTGAAGTTCTAAAAAAAAGACAAATCAGCAGTGCCATGAAAACGCCTCTAGCAATTAGAAATTAATGCAAACCTTGCAATCGATCTTCGAGGTCAAATTTCTCTGCTCGTAATTCTTCGATATGTTGCTGCAGGCGAGATCTCTTAAAAAGTGTAAGGTCAAAGAATTGAATGTTTCAGAGGTAAATGAGGCATCACTAACTTCATCGTTGAAGGCAAAAATATTTGCGCTAAGCAGATTAGTCCTTTGCTGCTCCTGCTCCAAGTCTTCAGTCAGTTGCGACTTTTCTGATTCGAGACGTTCTATTTGGGATTTCAGCGAAGACTCACTACAAAAATTAGAGGGTTAATAGGAAATTCCTCGCAGAGAAGGAAGTTAATGTTCATGTGAAACGAACATTTCAAGAAATTGTTCCCGTTCCTCTATCCACTGTTTTGCTTGGACTTTCTGAGCTTCATAAATCTCATTCATCTTGGCTTCTTTTTCATTGACAAGTTGTGACAGCCTGTTGTTATCCATCTCCAAACGAAGCAGCTCACGTTCTTGCACCATGTCTGTGTCTTGTTCGATATTCTGTAAAACGCAATATATCGTAGCATTCTAACAACTGTATTAGAAGTTCTACATACAAATGGTTGTTGAGAAAGCTTCCAACGTTTCTAGTAGCTCAATCTCGAATGCTTTAGTTCTGAAGTGTTTTTGAGAAATTGCTAAAGCTTCCATACATTGAAAAGCGCGTTTCCTGCTCTATCTAATCATGCTGATCTTTTCGCAATGAGCCACTGTTCCTTTTTCTTAGTCTTAAATAGAACATGCTTGACAGGCTGCTTCGAATGAGTTTCATGTTAGCTCTCAAATTTGGCCAAAAAAGAGTGGAAACAAGTCGTAATATCAAATGAGCATTTCCTGAATCCACAAAAATACGCTGTGCAGACGTGATTCAGAATGCCCTTCTCGATGATGAAAACACCGAAAAGTATAGGGTGGTGGTCGGATATCGGAGATTGAGAAAGAATAACTTATGCATTCGATCAAACCAAATCGACATGGAACTATTGAACGAGCAGCTTCGGAATCGGTTGTAAGCGCCATGGCCCCCATATACATACACGGGGAGGAGTAACGTGCAAAGAATTCGACAAATGGGTGCGCCGACTCTTCTCCTTACTATTGTGCCGCCCCATTCGCACTTCTGACCGTGCACAAGTTGAACTAGGTGAGATGCGAGATTGTGCTGCGATCATTTTATACCGCAAATTTATTGCCTACCAACTGTTGCTTTCCAAGCATCTGGATAGTCTCTTTCAGGGTATCAAGTCTTGCAAACCAACACAATGGTGAGCGATCTTCGCAGAGTCTTTTGCTTGCACTACTCCAGCACACCTAATATTCAGACCTATTGAAACCCCTCCCTGTGGGCAGAAGTATAGGAATTTCAGCACTTTCTATTTAGGCCAAAATTGCTCTGTTCGAACCGTTTGCGCTTCTAAATGTTAGAGACGCAAGCGGCGGAAACTTTCCGAACAACTCAGTAATATACCGAAAAAAAATCATTCATGAGCAATTCAGCGTGAAAATACACATACCCCTTCCATAGCATCACCTTCTTCGTTGTCGTCGAAAAGAACTGGCTTGAACGCTCGTGATTTTCTGCAGGACTGATTTCTTGGTGGTGTAAACATTGTCATTCGTCGTTCCTTTTTTAGTTGAGCAGGAGTTTTGCAAGCAACATCAGTTTTCCTACTCTGAAGAAATTCGTTCAATTCGAAAGTTGTACAAACTCGCAGAAAGACAAAATTTCCATTGAGATTTCTGTCAAAAACTTGCTGGAATGGGTCAGCAAGTCTTTTTGATAAAATGCTCTACCAATGCTAATATGAAGTTCCACAAGAATGCTGGGGCAAAACTTCGCTCCAGGCGAGACTCGAACTCGCACCTCTCGGCCGCCGGGCGAAGCGCTTCAAATTAATTACAGGGGCATCGCTATGCCCTAATTCAGCTTTTCATGGTATACTTACCACAGTGAGTTAATGGTAAAGTTGTATTTAAAGGCTGTATTGTAAGTAACACCGTCCGCATTTGGAACAACAACATCCCCGTGGAATTTTAGCTCTACAAAACCGCGGTATAAAATTCTTCAGAAAAAGGGTCAAGCACAATTGCATAATCTGCAATTAGACCGCCGTCACACTCGGCGACGGACAAGCGATTTAGCGTCGTGTCGCTCCATCCTTGTCCGTCGCCAAGTGTGACGGCGGTCCTAAGATGATTTAGCCAGATTTGTAATGCTAGCCTTCCTCAGAAAATAGACACTCATGCTGATACGGTCAGCAATGAAACAAACCGTGTTCAAATTGAGGCTTCGGAGCGGAGATGCAGCTAAATTCTCATCGTACCCTTCCAGAACACTATTGTACTTTTCATTGAGAGCTTTCCTAGCAGCATCAGCACACTCGAACCGCAGCCGCATCTGTTCCAGCTCGCGTTGGACCTGGAGTTTGTTATTGGCTTGATATAGTTGATAACCCAGAGTAATTAGGTACTAGAACTACACTAAAACATACACTAGATAGATCGTTTTCAAGTTGTACTCTTGAAAGTTCTTCGAAGGACCCAATCGAATCAATTCTTGCCGCAAACTGTGACATGATATCACGCACCATTTCTTCATGGGACTGCAAACAGATCTTTTATACAGTCATCAGTTCCTTAAACAGAACGCACCTTCGTGTCTCCTTCTCCAGATGGCTTACTCGTGAGCTGTGCAGCAAATAGATCCCGTTGCAGTCGAGCATCTACGAGCTGCTTCTCGCGGGCAATCGCGGTATCCTTCCAAAGCCTCAACTCTTCTTCGAGCGATGCTATCTTCAGATTCATTTCTAAAGTACTCAATTAAATAGTAAATTTGAGAATAAATTCCGAATGAAAACAGTGTTAGAAACAGAAAAGGCCGACTTAAGCATTACCAAGCGCATTGAATGAATCACCTGAACGGACTTTCTCCTCTTTTTGGTCAAGCTCCGCACGTAATCGAGAAATTTCGCTTTTGTAGGCCATGACGGTGTCTCCCGATAGGTCTTCATTCGCATGAACGCGATTTTCGATTTTTCGACAAGCAGCTGCAAACTGTAGTGTTGACAGCGTGTCAGAGTAGTACCTGAAATTACATAAAACATTTGAAGTGAAAGAGTAAAGTGCGAAAAGAAACAGTGACGTCAAACAATATAATTTTCACGTTTCTGGGTAATCATGGCTTGCAAGATTTACGAGAAAAATGGGAGGGGGCAAACTCCCTTTTTATGGAGCGCAACTGGCGGTAGCATTGAGTTTTTCGTGAAGCTAGTGACAGGTTAAAGAGATTGTGCGCGCTCACTTTGCCTACAACCTGTATCACTGATGCTTGAGAAACGTTCTACCGTAGTGCCAGAAGCTTGACGATCATGTTGACCTTGAGGATCGGATCATGCGAATCAAAGCGTGAATCATAGCATTGTTACAGCAGGTTGGCAGCGGTCTAGTATAACCATACGACTGTTTTCAGAAAGCTGTCTGCGAGTGACTTGATCGAGGAAACAACGCTGCGCCGCGCGGATGCAAGCACTGCCTGCACGCCTCCTCGAGCTCGTCGACGAAGCTGAATGAGTTTACATTTTGATCACTATGAGGACAGTGGGCCACGCCTTCTTTCCTGTTTGCTAGGGAACATTTAAAGAAGCGTCCAAGTTCGAGTTTCGAAAACAAACTCGGCGTTTTCTCCCCACGACACTCGTTATGAGGAATGTGAAGTGTTGCACCAACTCCTAACTGAACAAAGACTCCGTAGTGCAGCCGTACTGATTACACTTGTAAGATGTATGAAAAGTTTTTATCGAGTTACACTGAATTAGAACCGCAATTGACTCACCCAACATCAGGATGAAGGTTGACAATCACTGCTGTTCTACTGTTACCTCCAAGTGAATCCCGAAGTATGTGTGTTAATTTAGATTCGCGGTATGGAACAAACTCGTCCCGGCGTTTGGACGCAGATAGCGTTCGGATTACGCGGCCCAACACGCTAAGTGACTGAAAATAGTATTATGGATCAAAATTATTGCATTTGTTAGTAGAAAACAAAAAGAAACTGGCACATACCAAATTAATATTAATTGCTTCCTTGAACCGTTCTCCTACAGTTTTTGCCTGTGTCTGTCTTTCTGATCCTGCCAGATCCACTAGGTTCAAAGTAGCACACTTTTTGTTCACAATGGTATTGACCAATTCCTCAGTTCTCACCTGAAAACTCTTCTACGGACCAATCACGCAATTTCAATGCTAAGATACGCTTAGACAGAAAATCTCACATCGACGATGAATATTGCATGTGATCTGGAAGACTCCCGGTTCATGGCTGTCTCCGCTGTTCTTCTTGCGTCCCATCCAACTTCCAATATCTAAAAACCTAATTCAAGGGAAACAACGCAAGGATAGGCTGAAAGGATCGAGTTTGGCTGTTCCTCTTACGGAGATACAGCTACTGTGCAAGACAGTTAGTAGAAATGAGAAACTGTAGAATCTTTACGGCTGGTGACGATTATACATATAACACAATAATGGTCATTGACTTCAAAACATCGGTAGTTAGCCCAAGATGAACTATTCCATTTCAACACTGCGGTTATTATTTACGAATATTCGCCAAAACGGCATGAAAACGTTCAGAAACCGTGAGCGCAGTTCCTGTTATAGTTGTCACTTTATTCATTATTATAAAGGAATTGTTATTATCATGCTCTAACTTTTTTCTGCATTATTACATACTGGACAAGGCTAACGTCGCTCAAATATGACGCAGGAGCGCTAACCGCACAAAAATCTCCTACAACGAAAAAAGCAATGCCCATTGTGAACACTTACTCTCATAAGGTCGACACTCGATTGAACGCAATGTTCCGACACGCCAAGTAGTTGAACAACCTTGAAAAAAGATATTGTTGACCGAAATAAAACAATGGTTGGAATAATTGTTTCAACTTTACGTTCGAGTCGCTGCGGATTGTGAGCTTTTCCTGCGAATTACTCAGTAAATCATAAAACTCTTCGTTGTACAGCTCCACAAACCGGCATGTGACGTTGTATTTGAAATTTTCACCTTTCTGAAAAATTGTCCCGTTGAAACGTGTACTACAAAGGCGTGGACGTTTCAATTACCTCGGCAGCCTTAGTACATAGCTTAGTAAAGAGTGCGTCGCATGCTCGGGGAATCAAACCACGATATTCAGGATTCAAAAGGAAATTATCGACATGATGAGGTCCGAGCATAGTGTGAGTCTTACCAGAACCGGTCTGTCCTGAAATTAGGCAGAGTATCTTCAGTTCACAACACTATCTCTAGGAACTCACCATAAGCGAATATTGTGCCGTTAAAGCCGTTGACACAACCGTCTATTATATGGCCCGCCATCTTTTCAAAAACATGTTCCTACGAAGAATAGTGCTTAGGGATCATGCGAACTGTGAATTGCATAAAACTCTGATTTTGTACCTGTGTGACGTTCTCGTCGAAGACTGCATCGAAAGTGAAGTTTCTTGGGTTACGCGGATTGAAGCTTAAAACGATTCATGAAAATGGAATGCTAATTAGCTTCATAAGTGTAAAACCCTGACCATAGATTTTTCTTGTCGAGCACATTGACAATGCGTTCTTGACTTCCAGATACCGATGGGCGTACCCTCGCAGTTACTCGAATGAACTCAGCTTCAGGCATTTCTAAAAAATGCCGCATCACTGTGTAAATCCTGCTCGCAGAATTATATTTCCCACAATATACAGTTTGTGAGATAAAATATATTGTGGCGACGCGAATAACAAAATCAGTGGAGCACGTCCAAATCCTCAATTGATGACCGAAAATGAGAACTTTTCCGTATACTGGCAGCTAATTACAATACGAATTTGAGTAATCTACAAGCCTTAGTGCTGGTTTTTCTTCAGTTGCCTCCAACCATGTAAACTCCTTGGAGCGCTTAGATTCAGCTTCGATAAATCCACGATTTCACCACTGGATGAGTACGAGGGAATCCGAAGACCAGCAACGCAGCCACTCTCACTTCCTCTACTCTACAGGGGTGGCCAAAAAAGTTTTTCCACTCCACATTCAGACAGCATTAATCACACTTTGCTAAACTCAAACCGACTGCTCCCAACTTAGTATTGAAGAGCACATCCCAATCTATCAATAAACGTTATAATAGCTTTCTGCACCAAGGACATCACAAGAATTTGCCATGGGAACCTTGTGCACGGTTCGAGCTCAACTGGTCCTCGGCGGATCATGGACCTTTACGACGTTATCTGAAAGCTGGTCGGAAGTGGTCTTGCACAATTAGAGCTACTGTCCCTAAGATGCAATCGCCAGCTAACCTATTAAAGAAAATCCGTAGCAAACTCAGGCTGAAGCGATTACTTTGGGCCTTCTGAGCTCAACGTTGATGGAAGATGACGTCACATTCCGAGGAAGGTGCGGTATTGGAAGAGAGTCTGCTTATAATTATGGCAGAACATCTCAGAGATATCTTACCGGCCAACTTTCACCAACAGCGGCACTCTATGCGAGAAAGTCTTGATTGATTGGCGCATGGCGAAGTGTCTTTTTTGGGCTCCCTTAGGAAGAGCCCCAACAGCTCACAAATGACGCAGCAACATAGGAAGTCTTTGGAAGAAGGCGGTGAAACTCCAGTTCGGGGGGGCCACTCCAGTGCTATCTTATCCGTAGTACTAACGAGTGGTACTTTGGGCTATCCAACACCATGGATAAGATATCAAGTAAACGATTAATTTCGAGCGTACTTTCGATAAGGACCGGTAAATGTTGTCCATCACACATTCTGCCCACCTCCTATACAATTTTCTGCACCAGGTCATCCACCCTGGAGCTCCTCCACCCTTGGCCCTAGAAAGAGGTATCCATTCTCCGGTCCAGGACCGTTCCCTTGGACCATGGCAGGCGGAAAGGTTAAAGCATCTCACGGCTTTTTTCCCATTACACCGTTACTTATCAAAAGTATACTCTGAATGAGTTGGTTACGTATCATGAGCGCTGTCATCCTTATCTCGAGTATTGGAGAAACAATGGAGTGGCCCCCCCGAACTGGAGTTTCACCGTAAAAGGTATGCCGCGTTACTCCATAAGGAAACCGATCAAACAAAGACAACGACCAAGGGTCAGCTTCCAAGTTATACTTCACTGTTCCATCAACTCAAGAAAGGGTAGCCTACATGAAAACGCTACGCAAGACCATGTAAGCATGATGCCAAGGCCTTCCCAGACAATTGCGAAGCGGATTTTCATGAATTTGTGAGGACAGGTAAACTGCAGGCAAAGGACTGCTTTCGCGAAAAGCTCTGGAGCTCCAAACACTGCACGAGCAAATTTTTGAACTTTTTGAAACCTTCCCCAAAAAGAGTTGCGTACTTCGATTGAATTATGATGAATTTATTGAACGCAGCACAGATATCTCGTGAAAGACAGCGGTACACAGATGGCCTCAGTCGCTTGAAGTCGCTGCTGCCTTACATATGCGGACGCGAGTTTGCACACCTGACGCAGTTAAGCTTGGAGAACCTTCCACCACACCTCAGTATGTAATCAGGGTCTATTCCAGGTAGGGGGCATCATGATGCAGCTCCTCGGCGAACTGCTCCTGGAAAAACTACGTTATGGTACCTCTTAACTGGAACAGAACCTTGCATCATTCCCACTGAGCCTCCAAGGAAACCTAAAAGAGCTTACTTTTACTATATACTTACTTTTACTCAAGGTAATACTTATTTACCAAGTGGTCACGTGAACCATGTCGTTACTCTGAATAGAAGCTTCAATAGAGAGTTACTGAGATAGCCAGATTCGCCACTCGTACAACGCTGCTTAACCAGAACCTTCCCAGTGACGTCAAAAGCTAGTTTTGGAGGATCCAAAACAGAAGGGAAACGATGACTCCAACGACATCGAGTCAAAAAAGGAAAAAAGAGCGACAAGCGGAGAAAAGTGATTGCCCTACAAAGGGAGGCTGTGTCGATACATAAAACCAGGGTTTATTCCAGTTAGAGGCCATCATGATGCAGTTTTTCCAGAAAGCTAAGGCAACTCCGAGCCAGGGGGAGTGTAGCCAGTCTAGGGGGTGGGGGTGAGGGCAGTCACTTGACATGCGTGAAAAGCTGGAATGTTCAAGTTCACACTAGTTCGCCGAAAGCCCCCTAACTGGAATAGACCCTAACCAGATGGAAATTAGACACGAAAACCTAAGTTTGAAGATAGAAAGCTCTCACGAAAAATGTGGAAACATACTGCATTTACAAAAGACCCAACGTTTGATGACGACACCACCACTTTATCTCCACATACAAATGAAAGAGGAACCTCACCGCCCATGCCGGTAATTCAAAATATTTTCATTCGCGCGTCGCGTACGGTGTACATCGCTCAATTGTGTAATTACAGATTGCTGACTCTACCGTGTGGCGCGTTTGTATTTTGGTTGATTGTTCTTACCCATAAGTTTTGGAAGACTAATGCTTCGGTCTGTTGTGTTAGTTCCTTGGAAGTTTTATATAATTCGATGCCATTATACTAAATTTTTTCGGCGGGCTATTTGAAGAACTGTACCGACAAACTTCCTCTTCCCTTGAGAGTTAAAAAGAATAGGTTTTTTGTCTTCCCTTGTGTCATGTAATTCATCATGTTTTTATGTGCACTGTAAATGCTCGTGACGGCGCAATGGGCCACCAGGGGAAGGGGACCATCTTTAAGAAGTCCGGAAAAAGTGGAACGGGGAACGGAAAAGGACGATTTCCAAAGCGAATGAGAACTTCTCAAGCAATCCTCTTTCCCTCTCCTCCTCTAGTGCTCAGTCCTAACGATACGACTAAGCGTTTGCGTGAATCTGACGCAGGCCGACGGACTACTTGAACTCGGTCCCCTAAGCCGCTCCAGTTCGATGCTCTCGTTTGCGCTCTCTCGCCTTATCAGCAGCTGATGACCACTGTGATCTCACACATTCGAACTTTTGCCACACTGTATTGGCCGATGTCAGACTTTGCGATTGGAGCGATTTTGCACCAATTGCAGGAGCGACGGATCGCTTGAGCGATGCGAGCGACGGGAGATTTACACCGCCGACCACCGATAATTCGGCGCCATCAGTTCGTAAATCTCCCGTCGCTCGCATCGCTCAAGCGATCCGTCGCTCCTGCAATTGGTGCAAAATCGCTCCAATCGCAAAGTCTGACATCGGCCATTGAGCGATGCGAGCGACGGGAGATTTACTCCGAGCGGCGCCGTGTGTATCGGTATTCGGCGGGGTAAATCTCCCGTCGCTCGCATCGCTCAAGCGATCCGTCGCTCCTGCAATTGGTGCAAAATCGCTCCAATCGCAAAGTCTGACAGTCGGCATGTGGCTACGATGTTACGTATTTATCCCACCCTGCGCCCGTGCGATTGCGTACAGCAGGCGATTACAGTACTCTCACGGCTAGTTCCGCTATCGTTGGCACCCTGTTTTCGATTGAATAACTACGGGTAGAACTTGTGATGAGAGGAAATAATAAGACTAGATGACTTATATCTAGTCTAGCAGTTTTTTGCATATATCTTCGAGATGTCAGCAGTGAATATTTGTGGTAGTGGACATCAGATCAAAAAATTCCTATCTCCTATCCAGCAAAAGTGGAAGCGAACACTGAACATAACATTTATGCAAAATGATTGGAATCGTGAAGAACACTTTTCCCATTGATAGCGCAATAGTTAAGCTTTTGCTCAGAGCTTACGTAAAGAACTGCTATTATCTTCCAACGCAGAAGCTGTTTGGCGAATAAAAGCGCCAAGCCATCGTGCTCCTCCCCACCCCCTGCTGGTCCCCCTAGTACTAGGGCTTGAGTCTAGGGGGAAGTGTGAGCAATTTTCATTACCCTCAAAGTTCACCCTCTTCTCCAAGGCTCAGTCAGCGTGGGCATGCCCCTTTTGAGTACACTAGCGCCTCAAGAAATTGATTCGCAACAGTAACGCAAACGCTCCTGTAAGCGGATTATCTCCAATGGAACTGAATTACATTTTACGGCATCTCTTACAGAAAGAATGAACATATCCCATGGCCTATCATCTACAAGTATGCGCTCTCACTTTCAGCACAAGTCATCCTCACAAGGATACCTCCGTATCAGATTTCTAGGTCTATGGAAATATCTACAAGTGCTAATAAATCAACTAACAACTCGAGAAACAAGGTGGCCGTGGCTTTCGGGAGAGGCAAGCGGATCGCGTAAGGCGAGTTCTCATGAAGCTATCTCACTCGAATTAGGAACGCTCGTTCCCTAATGCAGGTCGTGCCAAGTAAACTTCGTCCCCTCGAGTCCCTCACTGCACTGGTATAATGCATGATGGCATCAATGATTGTTCTTGTGCGGGACATTATAAATACGCTAGCACATCACCCTATTTTGCATGTTAAGAAGTAAATGACATGAGAAATTGGAGTGGTTTCCAGACGTATAACTGATGTTCCGATATGTAAAACATCTTTCTGTGTAACTGTGTCACGAAGTTATACGAGAGTAATGCATGAGTCAACTCTCAGTAAAATATTCGGAGCTGTGTGTAGTTAAAATTGATTAGTCTTCTCATTTCCTTTCATCACGAGCCCCGCCTGTGATCATCAGTTACAAATGTCAACGCCAGTAGAACTAGGCGTGGGTGTACTGTAATCGCTTGCTGCGGTACGCAATTGCACCGGCGCGCAGGGTGGGATATATACGTAACATCCATTGGCTCACCCACCCTGGAGCCTTTCTCTCCAAAGCTCAATCCTAGGGATTTCACCTCCGTCCTTGGGATTTGGAGGATTGGAGCCGTACAGGCACCGGCCTTCCTCCCCATCCCGGAGCAACATTGGGCCGCTGTTGACTTTTTCCAAGATATTGCGCTTGCCGATCAAAAAGGATTTTCAGATAAAGGGAGAATATATACAGGATGATTAGTTGAAACCGAAAGTGAAAACAAAAGGGTTGATGAAAAGCGTTCCTTCCGGTGTGCTGGCTCCGAAAAGCTTGGCGACAAAACCTGTGAAACCGTTGCAGAAGGTAAGCTTAGTCAGTTTTTGATGATTAACTTTGAAGGCCGACCTTCGAATGATAAAACTGAGAAGGAGTGCAATCATTCCTTTCTGTTTGAAATGTGTGCCCCCAGTGTGTATTTTCCTTCCTTTCAAGGGTGTCTCTTTCAGTCAGTTTTTCCGTCGACTTCTTCTTCGTCTTCTTCAATCTTCAATCTGGCAGTGCGGGCTTCCTCTCCCCAGTTGTTTTTTTTATCTACTAAGTTAGCTTCGTATGGAATTAATTTGAACATGTCATTCGGTTGTTATATCTTTAAGTAACTTGAGTATGACTAATGAAAAACAAACTAAACTTTGTGGGAAAGGGTGAACGATTCAGTGGGACCAAGTCTCAATGCTGGAGCTCGTCCTCCATTGGATGAATCGTGGCGTGACTTCTGCGAAATGACTACAGTTGACTTCGCAACATACGCTACATCAAATACAAGAGGCAGTTGAACAAGGGGAAGATGAATAAGGTGAGTAGTTTTCACATTTCTGCTTTTGCGTGGGGAACTTTGCAAGTAAGATTTGTGCTGGTTTAGTTGGCCCGGTTGCTCACCGCTGCATTTCGTACCTTTATCGATAAGAAATGTGACCAGAACAAGTTCAATATTGAGTACCAGCTGCTCACATTTTGAGTCTCTCAAATCAGGAAATAGCCCGAGAGATACAGGTCCATTAATAATACTCTCTTCCTTCCGTTTGAATGAAGGATGTTTTCTTTTTAAGCATGTTGCTTTGCAAAAATGTTTGTTGAATTTGATGCTGATTGCGCGTCATGATATTTCATCGAGGTGGCACCGACGAGAAGCGAAGGCGTCGGAAATTTCGGTTGCCAATAGCAGTCACCGTTGCAATAGTGAGTCAGCCGAGGATGTGAGGACCTCCTATTAGTGGTGGCGCGTATCCTGCGCACGGATCCTTAGGGATCACAGGAAATTGAAAGAGCTGCTCTGGAGAGGGGGAGGTGCTATCAGCCTGTTGATTGTGCGAAGTACATGATTGCAGAAAGAAGGTGCGTATGAAAACTAGGGCATGTCATCATCGGTACATTTTTTCAGTCGAGTCTTCATTCTATGTGGATTGCTCACTCAGATTGTAAAAGGATTTGTACATTGTATCCACGAAGAAATGTTTATGTTGTAATTCGAATAGATGGACCTGGTATTTCTAATTTTCCGGCGAAGCGGCCTCATGCGATGTGTATGTGTTAGGCTTTCATTGGCATATCACTCCTATTCTCCTTGTAGCTGCTATCAAATTGATATTCGGGTTTCTCTGTTGAAGTGTGTGTATCTGTAGAAAGATTCTTAGCTAGCATTATATGCGGCAGCGCTCTGGGCATACCGTGGACCGCTTTCCGTCCGCAACAACTAAAGAAGAAATCGCCACAATCGCCCTTAATGCATTGACGCCTTGGTGGGAGATGCGAGCGGACACAACCCCAGCGCTTTTCTTGCGTGCAATAGCCCCTCTCATGGCTCTTCCAGTAAGGGGTCAGGATTTCAACGGGAGTAAGGTTCGAATGGTATGCGATGCGCGGGCAAACGTGTGAAGGTATCGTAATACATTGTCATTTACGTGCTGCCTTTCGTTTTTTTAAAAAATTTTCCTTGTCCACTGGTGGGCAATGATTTGACTGTTTTCGAATAGCATAATGTTTGGTGCTTTGCTTTCTAAGGTCTGTCAGCCAAGTTTTCTAAGTATTCTTTTCTCGGAGGTTCATGGTATTGGAGGGGCCAGTGTTAGCAGTGCGGATAATTACTCCTAAGCCAACGAGGTGCGTCTATTGGCCGTATGTGCTATCTCATCGCGGAAAAGGAGTAGGGAGCGGTCCGGAGAAATTCCTGTAAATGTTCTGCTGGTGTCTTCCTAACTGGGATTACCTTTGATAAAAGACCTACATTAAACGTGTGTATGTAGGTGTGTATGCATTAGAAAGGAAGAAGCTACATCGTTCAAAGCAAATAAATTCAAAGGAAACTTTGCGTCACCTTGAGTTCTTTGGAAGATAAACATACGCCGAATGTCATCGAAGTTGGTGATTGGTGTGTGTACGAAATGAGCGTGGCGGTCACCAACATGATAGAAGTCGTGAGATAAACTGTTTCTAACATGGTTTACGGACTACTTGATTTTTCCTCAATGGTCCTGCCGCGATGGCTAGAGCACAGACGATTAGAGAATGGGTGAATGCCTAGGACTAAGCTTTGGAGAGGAGACCCGCGAGAGGGCGCAGAGGCGGTTTAAAGGGCTGAGCTCAAGTAGTCCGTCAACCTACTTCGCAGGATTTCAGCAAAGCATGTTGGAAGCAGCCTATCCGCGTAGAGTTCCGTCTGATTGGACGGGTCTACCGACTTGATGTGGCGACCAGCGCACTTCATGGAAGTCGCGTGCATAAGCAGATTTCACAATACTTCACTGAAGATCAGCACGGCAGTCAGAAGCAGGTTTTATCACGGCGACCTCTATCAAGTGCGGGGTCGCCACGCCATACATTTACCCGGGTTTACAAACATTGTTTCTCTTATGTTTCCACTTCTTAAGTTATTAAAGAGTAGTTTGATGAACACGACTCGGTACTGTAATGTTGACGGCTTTCTGCATCGTATCTGTGAGTGCTTTCATTATATTTTCAGCTTCAACGCGGTTAGCCCTGCTAACTTCTGTTCTGCTAACTCTTACTTACGGGCGTTGATCAGCTATTTGGCAATGCTTCTGATTCTCCTCAAGAGAGAAGTCTTGTCTATAGCTGTACGTGATTACTGCCAGATGGAGAGGCTTGAAGAATAAAATGTCAGTGTCTTTTTGTTAGTTTTGTTTATTTGCCACAGTATCGAAGTGAGGCCTTGGCAAATATCAAGCGTGCTTCAGGCTAGCTCCTGTTGTTCACATGTGGCTTTTGCGTGTTGAGATGTTTGGGTTGGTAAAAGCGACTGCAATATGTCGTACCGCGGTATTCAGGGTTGCTTCTAGAGAATGAAGTTTGGCTTGTGACATAGCTGTACGGTGTGGTGTTGGTGTTGTTTGTTGTTTGTCTCTCGCCCTTCGTTTCCTTGTTAAGGGCGTTCGTATTCTATATTTTGTCGTATCTGTTTTTTTGGGACAGGAGTTGCATGATATCATTCATAAGTGGGTCTACTTAGTGCAAGGTCAGAACGGTGCTCAGACACCGATTGTTTTCGGAGAAGTATCTTCCTACGTGCTCTGACGCGAGTGTACGTATTTTGTCGTGAGTAGCTGCAACATTTGCAGCTATACTTCTTTATCCTTTGAAACGAATCATTATATACGTTCTCGGGCGGCCCGTCGGTTTCGAATTTCCTGGGGACTCTCGTCAGACATCGGAAGTAGGTGGAGGCTGGGCATACATCGTAGGTGATAACACGAGAGGTCCGATTGCCGTATCCGACCGAGAGAACGACTGACATCTCCAGAAAACTTGTTTGTACGTGCCTCTTTCCCAAGCCAGCCTCCTTCACTGCTAGTGGGAAAGAGGGTTTTGTTAACGGCCTTGTCGACGGTTTTTCTCAGTTTTTTCTCCACTGTCGTTCCACTTCGCATCTCTATACTCAGTTTCAATCGCCATAATACCCCCTTATTGAGCCCGACTTTTGCCTTTAGTGATAAAAGCAGTACCGTTGGACTCCTGCTGAATACACACCAGTGAGATCTATCCATGCTTATAAGACGATGCTAGCGTAAGGCTACTTTCAGACATCCTCACAACGTTTCGATACTTATCAGCATGTTTGGATTTGATCGAACGAGAGCTGCGGAAGTGAGTTTTGTTACCAATAAGTATTGTTTCTAAAGGCATTGAAAGTATTTCCTTTTTCGTCACTCCTGTATTGTGGACTTCATTATCGCGTCTACCGGTCTAGCATTAAATGTTTGCATTTCTTGGAACTACTCACTCTCACCCCATCATCCCTGTCTCTACCCCTAATTGGAAGAGATCTGAAATTCATACTTCACCACTAATCATTGCTCGACATTTTGATGCAAATGTAATCCAAGCATTTCTGCATTGTTGAAGGAGTGAAATCCGTTTTCATTGTCCACTCAACAGTATTCTGATCTGATCTTATCGTTATTGTTAGTATGAGTTCATATTAAACATAATGCAATCATTAAGGTCCTTGGAGAGGAGATTTCCGAGATGATTATGGCACGCGAAGATTACTGCAAACCTGTGCGATTACTGCTCCGAGAAGTGATTCGGTTCTTCCATCGGAACGAGTTCCCGTTTTATACCTTGGCCAATAGTTACCTTTCCACTATAGTGGATGAAGTGGCCAAGAGTGAACATGGTATCCAAGTAGGTGGTTTCTCCATCCTTTTTTCCGATCGATAGCTAACTGAACCAGAACGTAAAATGTAGAGCTTCGCTCCACACCAATGGATAGGAAACACCGCTCCCTAGCGATACGAGAAGCTGTTGAAATCTGTTTATTTGTACTCTATACTCCTTTACTCCAGATTTTCAACAAACCATTTTTGGTGATTTCCTGACGTAGGGGTGTGGAGTATTACATGAAATCTCTGCAGGATGGGCCAGAAATTACGGTAAACGCGAGTGCGCACGGTCAAAGCCACTTCTTGCCTAATCTCTTCATTTTCCCCTTCCTTTTTGGCCATGATGTGATGCAGGATAATTTGTTCTCACCATGAAAACTAAAAATGATACGGCCCCACTTTCTTCTACGAATTTTGGGGCGCGTGCGCGCGCCGATCCGCAGGGCACACGATCGATAGTGACGTACCCCTGCCCCGCCTGAACTTGTGGTCGCAGATGCTTTCAAATTACAGGCCACACAGCGTTCCCACGCGGGCAGACAAATCGCCGAATCGACTCGGCCGCGCTATGTCGTCGTATACGCTCTCGCCGCGCCGCGCTCAAACCGTGAAGAAAGTGGCGGAGCCCAAAAAATGATAACACTCTCAACATAGTAAATAAACCTGGATCCAGCTCCCAAATTGAAATACGAGTGTCGGCGCGCTACCTACTAGCATTTTCACCATAACAACAGACGCTCTTATGGGTAACCGTTAACCGCCCTCAATAATTAGAAAACGCGCTAAAGTCTGCTAAGCGAAATAAAGGATGGAAGTCCCAGTTGGCATCACGAATCAAATATCATGTGCAGAAGCTCGTTCTCCTCCTTGCTACTTTCAAAACTTGCTTTCATACCACCAAAATGAGGAAGTTGATGTAAAAGACCACTCCTACACTCTTAAGACCCAATGTCAGACAAAAAGCCACATGAGTACATTACAATGGACAGATGTCTTTTCCACGCCGCCTGACAAGGCCACCAGTGAATTATGACAAAAATCCTGCAAAGAGCGGTTTTTTGTGCTCGCAGTCTTCTAACAGCCCTTACCTGCTAATCACTCACCGAATTCAGCCGGGTTTTATGCATGGTAAAACTGGCGTCAGGAGCAAAACAAAAAAATCTGATTTTTTGAAAGAGTCACGTGAGCGCCTTCTATTAATGTCGTATACGGTAAAAGATTTCAACCTAGCTGCTTGGTGGACTGTGCCTAGCACTTTTTGAGGATGATGCTCCCCCAGCAGGTCGCTCATTCGTATGATAGTGATGCATAGTCTTGGTTGCCATAATTTTGGGCTCACCATTTATTGAGATGTACGCAAACGTTCCGTTGCACTCTGTAAAACTGTAGTTGCTTCTAATTATATTGACTTCTCGATGACCTACACTCTCTGATCAGATCACGTCTTTCGTTGTGCATCAGAACTGCTGAGTGCTGTTACGTTGATGTCAATCAGTGCATCGGTACGTGAAGCGTTCAACGCTCGTCGCACCGGCACCAACTATTCACCAGATCTTTTTTGGTTCATGATCGCTTCGAGAATGCCTTGTCCGAGTACTTGGAAGGAATAGTGAGGTTAAGATTTTTGTTGTTGCCGTTTCTATCAGTACATGATTCCTTAGAGATGAATTCACTGACAAACAGATTTTTTATGGAGGAAGTGTGCAATTGTTTCAGATGGTTACAGGGAGTCCGTCACATATTTCCATCCGCCAGAGAATATCTTCAGGCCTATCATAAGCTGTTGTTTATGGAGAGGGTAAGTCATTTTGCCAGGGATTTTGTAGGCCCATATAATTTGATTTGTTTATGAGTTATTGTTAAGGTCCCACCAAGTTACTGCGCCTTGAACAAGTCGCAACTGAGCCGGAAACATTAACCTCTTTTAAGGTTATTTTGAGTGCCGCTGAAGGAAACTGTATGAGAAGGAGTTTTCAATTCAGAATGCAAGCGTTGTGGACATGAATTGGGCAGTTGTACATTTCTCGGTGACCACATCACAATGCTGGACAATCAAGAAGCAATACGTCTCATTGAAGGTTTGACAAAGAGAGCTGTAGAAAATCGTGTGGCGGCAGGTTTGTTTCACTTTGGCATACTTTCTTGTAGACGATATTCAATAGTCAGAATTATGAACAAAGAAATGCAGTTGGAAACCAATGTTCTTTTTTTTTGCTTCATACCTATTGTACTATTAAATGATTCCCGTGTGATCATCTTGGTTGCCAAACAGATGTCACCGATCAATTCTTATCTCCTTAGCTACAAAATAGGTCATTTTCGAGACAATTTTCCACATCTGTCCCTTCTCTTCACATTTTTTTTAATGAGAAACTTCGCGCATTGTGTAAAGTTACAATTATAGATGCTCATCTCCCATTGATAACGTTATCGAATCCAGTACAGTTAATTGACAGACTGTTCCAGCTCAGTGGATATCGCTGGCAACCTGGTGTTGCTATGCCGTGAGTTCTCTTTTTCATGTTGTCAATGTTTCCGACAGAAAAGTTTGTAATATTTATTTAAGAGATGAGTTTAACTGTTTTGCGACAAAGAAATACTACTGGAAGGCGTGGTACATAGTGATGATGTGGGCGTGTGCAGGTACTTCTTAGCTGCTGCTTTTTAGTTTTCGAACATCAAACTGTGATTTTAGGAAAGGTTGGCGACGAAATGGAGAAGATTTATAGCACTTACCCACAACTGCGTTTGTTTATTCACATGGTTCTCGTTAAGTATGTGGTTAAGTGATCTCAAACGTATTCGTGTGTAATCTTTATTTTTCTTTCAGGTCTTTTCGTTTTCCGTTAGAATTTGAAGGAAAAACACCGGAGGAATGGGAAACTGTAGAGACAGAGACCGCCGAACGGGAGAAAGAGGTTAGTCGGACATCTTGTCCAAGCAAGCCATTTACTACCCTTAGTGAATATGCAGAATCTCTGCCAATAATTAGCACTGTATGTTAAGTGACGAAGTATTATGCCGTTACCTATTTTGTATTTATACCGACCACTGTTGGGGTTTATCAGCTAATTTATCCTGCATTAGCAGGAATGACAGAGTTCTTCATACATGTATGTTTTTAAAAGCGGTGAAGCTGTAGTGATAGCATCAACATCGACTGCAAACTCCTCAAGTTTGAAGAATGTGGAGGAATTGCTAGTACATAAATGGTCTACCATAGCTCTTTCGAAGTGGTGTACCGCGACCTTCCAAATGATGCTGGCTAAACAGGGATTTGAATTTGTTCAAATAACTCCTGAACCGTAAACTACTAACAAAGAAATGCTGATAAGGCTGAAATGAGGTTCATATGAGGAAAAACCGAGAAATGTAGAAGGTCGTATAGGTGTAGGAGAGAAAAGATAGGAAAAGCAAGACGTGGATCTTAAAAAAAGAAAAATAGTAAAGGGTGAGAAGTGCAAGTATTGGTCGATTCGAAGAGAAACGATACGCATTTCACTTCCTCTCAGAATATACTGACACCTCTAATCGAATGCATCAAATCATCTGACCTGTACCATTGATTAGGGGGAAGAGGAGCAGGAGAGGAGGACGTGCTGATTAAAATTAGTCGTGTTTTTGTCCTTCAGGCAGGTCTGATACCAACTAACCTCTAACCCGAAGGGATGCAATGCTTGGTTAGCTTGGAGCGTACGGTTCAGTTTCCCATCCCCCGCGCATGGATGAGGCGGCCATGCCACTACACCACTTCCGCACGCGAAAGGTTAGCAGCCAAGCACGCAGTTTGTTCGATTTTCAGGCCGTTTTGGTTATGGAATCTTTCTTTTCAAAATGCAGCATTGACGAAGAAAATTCGAAGTTGTTGGGGACGGTATGCTTCAACCAACCACGGTATGTTATTTCGTGAATTTTCCGTTGCACACTACATATGCTTTGAAGTTGGCTCATAGTGATTGCTAGCAGTGATTTTCAAATCAGATGTATAAAATTGTTGTAGAGGGCTGCCACGACGGCCACCTGAACCGGTCATCGCGATTCTCGAATAGAAGGGCGACGTTTGTAAGCCGCGCATCCATACACCTTCGACAGTTTGGTCCAAATCCATAGTTTCGTTCGGATCCTAAACAGCGTTTTTATAAAATAACAGTGAAAAGGAATGACCGAGAGCCTACCGTAAATAAAACAGTCAATACAAGCTTAGCACCAAGGCGCTCGCGGACGTTAAAAGCCGTTCGTTTGTCGAGGAGGAACTGAACGGCGCTCACACAGTCATCCTGCACGGAAGCATTGGCAAAAGCTGCCCGTACTCGCGTCACTATCTGAATAGTTGAATATGGAGTTGAAGAGTACTCTAGTGTAGTTTGTCCTCAGAAAAGACAAGAATCAATTTGACATCAGATGACTGAACAAACCCAAAGGTAATGTATAATAAAATTATATTATGGTCCTGCTCACTATAAAAGCCATAAGAACTCAATACTGCTTAATCCAGAACAAATTGCTTATCCGGAAAACACTCACCGTGTGAACTGCGCTTCCTTCGTCCACTTTGGCTACTTTTCGCCGCTGCAGATCGTAGTGAAGGTACTGACATAAAGTTGATGCTGGCATCGCTTCAATAGCAGACGAATTGGTTGCAAAAAGTTCCTTGAAAATACCAACAGTTGTTATAGCTAAGATGATCACAAGGATTTACTGCCATAAGTTCCTCTGCATAGCTTTTGAGGAAAAATAGAGTGATTTATTCAACCTTCCTAGGGCCGCCATTACTACGGCTTTTGGAAGGGTTTCAGGAGAAATGAGCTTACTTGTATTGCCGGCATGGCCTTCGATGGACCAACATTACGAATAAGCTGGTCAACCATATCAGGCTGCCTACATTCACATAGTCTCGAAGCCATGCCACAGTCCACTGCTAGAACCTCTAGCTTTCGTG
>MU874061.1:0-10181 GCA_036418205.1 Ostertagia ostertagi
TTATGCTTATCATTATGCTTAATACAAGGATGGAGTTGGGTCGGTGGCTGGTGGCGCCGGCCGCGGCTCACGTGGTCAGCAGGGATCAAATCCAAGATCTGATCCTGATCAAATCAACCAGGTCTTTTTTACCTGACCTGCGTCGATTTGCTGCTGCCAGACAATTGAAGACAAAAACGGCGCTATCGCAACTTACGGGGGCACGTGGCAGCGCATTTCAAATCGCGTGAAACATCTCCTTTCTATTGAAGGGGCGAAGCCTTGGGCGGGGGAGGAGAGACTTCAGGGTGCGTGACCAGTTTAGTTCTCTTCGAACTTCCTGCCCCCTCTAAGGCATAGCCCTAGAGGATGCACCTTTATTTTGTGATAGCTGTAAAATAACACCAAATAGAACATTTACTGGCCCGTGCAAGCTAAGGTGTGGACCGAGAGGAAAATTTTGTAGCCACGAAGAGTCTAAATGGAGGCCAAGTACATTGCGCATCCCAAGAACGGATCACGTAGCCAGTAGTCAGCGCTGAGCCTCGCCCTGTCCTCATTAGGAGCAACAATTGTTCGTAGCAAAGTCCCCGGCGGTATGCAGTGCTCAAAAGTCCACCAAAATTCAAGGAGAGGCAGCTACTCGGGCGGGCAGGATCAAGATAAGCGTTCCAAGCGCTTGCAGCTCTTGGGACCCCGACTTCAGAAGCACTTTATTACTGGGGAAGGCGTGACCCTCCACTTGCCAAGCGCCCGAGGAACAGTGACGAATTACCCGATGATCGATGAACTGCGTCAGAGCATGTGAAAGCGCTTCTTCAAGCAGCGTCTTTCAGGACGGACACTTCCAATCTGCTAGAACTCCCTGCGGACCGAACCGCCGCCCATCAGGACCGTTGGCACTACGCTTTGGGTGATGGCTACGGTAGGGCTGGATGGTCAACTCAGGGTCATTTAGCTATGTGAAGCTCCTCTTCCCATGTGGCAGTGTGCACAAGGGTGTAATTCGTTGGCCTCCCTCTCGGCCAGGAAGATATCAGGCTATGGTTACCCGGTTGCGAGGAAGAGTAAATCACAGGGTAAACCTCCCTTTCCATCGAAGCACGCTGGCTACAACGCATCCGATTCTTGGTAACCAGGGCTAGAAGGTAGCACAGGGTGGCGTCCATGAGGTCATTATTCATGTTTGTGGGAGGGTTGAGCGGCACTGAAATCCCCATGGATAGCTGTCCTTGCTCCAAATCTCTCCGTGTTCAGGAAAGGTTTTATGGGCTATTTATTTGATTTATTTGCCCAATGCAAGCGGACATAATAAGCTTCGCGGAACCCTACGTATTCTCTCCACAAATCTCGCTATCTGCACGATCTTCGCTTTTCGTATTTCGATTTCCGGTCCTCGACTAGGCGAAGTTTTGCTATCCGCTATTTTTTGCTTTTCCAGCCAATTCACTCTTCGCATGTCCTTCTCGGCTCTATCGCTTTATCGGCATACTGAGTCCTCGATAGCTTGTTGACCGCCAGTCACCTTCCTCAGTCGGACTGGAGAAGCCCAAGCTTGAAGGAGGAGGGGGGGGCGGTCTCTCACCCTCGGGGAAGATGGTCTAATTGTTCCCAATCACTAAGACCAGCCAAGACCAAACAGCTAACTAGGAGCTGTATTCGGAAGATCGAATATGACCGAATCTACCTGTGGCTCCTTTATCAAGACCCTCTGCTTCCCTGGACCAGTAGAAGTAGGTCAGAGCATATGCTCGTCGCCTCAGAAACAAACGTTTTCCGACACTTAACGCTCGTTTGCACATTCGCGCGAGGCAATGAAGGACCCCCTCTTTGTAATTGTCCATTCACAGCGTCTCGAGTCCACGGGAGGCGAAGAAAATCCTTCAAAGCCCGCATTCCAGCTGTAGGCATGATTTAAGCTAACCGTTAGTGCAATCTCTCCTGACAGCTTAATCCGCCCATTATTTTAATCTATGATCTCTAATTCAGTTCAGCATACTCGTCCAAGCTGACGGGCCAGCCTCAACCGATTTACTTGAAAGAGTGATTGAGCAGAGAGGTCGCTGCGAAGAGTTTAATGCCCGGTTTAGTGACCCTAACAAGTACGCTCTATGCTTTATGCGTGCCAGGCTAAACTCCATATATCAAGGTTCACCATAGAGAGCGTAGATAGTGGCCGCTCGTCCTCTTTCGTAGTTCTTTGTCGATGGATTCTGCCGCGTCAGGGGTCTCTGAGCCCATAGCTTTTACAATACCCTAAAACCTGTTGCAGAAAGAAGGGTTTTCAGGGTCCACTCACTGGTTTTCCTGACTTTCGGGCAGTTCCAGCCAACATTTTCACGATTTGACCCCATTCAAGGCTTCGGCCATTGCGGAACGTAACCTGAAGGCCGCGTTCATACTCCACGACCTCGGAGATTAGTAGATTAGGCGACAATAAAAACATTATCAACAGGGTTCACAAGTATGCTGGTTGTGAACAAAACTTTCGCCCCAGGCGGGATTAGAACCCGCACCTATCGCTTTTATCACCAGCATTATTTTATTATTTGTTATTGTTATTTATTATTTTGAAATAATTATTTTTATTTTTTCATTATCAGCAGGAAGTTGAGGAGCTTAGTATTCAGAATAGCAGGTAATCAAGATATGTAGCTGATAAGAGTTGATACGTATTGATTGAAATCGTTGGAGAGTGGTAGATTGTGAGATTAGGATAATATGATAGGAGGCTACAATGTTTTGCTAGAAGATTAGATAAGAACCGGCTGATCTGGATCCTCTAACCTCTCAATATCTCAATCAATAATCTTTTCAGACAAATATCCTATATTCTATCGGTCAATCTCCTAGTACCGAATCGCGGAGTATGAACGTAGCCTAAGGCAGCGTGGGCTGGTTAGAACCACCCCAGGTTTTCCCACTGATCGTTGATCAACTAATCCGGCTACGATTAGAGCAGATTTCCGTTTAGAAACCACTGCCCCAATGGCGACTAATCAGCTGAGCGGCTTTCAGCCTCGTTTCGGACGGGACAGCTCGATTTCAAAGCGTCAAAGCAGCCGCTGTGACCCGTCGTAACCTCGTTGAACTTTCTGCTCCTCTCCCTCCCCCGTCGCCCGAACACAGATGGTGTGAATTTGTTTTATGGCTGCACTTCTCGGCTTCCCGTAAATCAAGTGCGAACCTCATTTTGGACTAGTCATTTTAGGCCAATGTTATTCATTGTAGCGGCGAAAGTGGTGTGTGATAGTCCTAGTATTTGTTGCTTATTACGGGCATGGTCAGTAGATCGAATCCTTGGGTCGCGCAGTTCAGGTCAATCAAGCTTTCCTTACGCTAGGGTCCGCTAGTTCGTAGCAGACCTGTCTATGAGGATGGAAAGGCTGCTCTAAACAACCAGTGGCACCGTTAATTTTATAGGCCTCTCATCAAAAATTTCACTATTATTTGATGAGGTTGATGCTTGCACATTCCCGACCTTACAGAAACTTGGGACTAAAGCTCAGAGAGGGGAAGAGATTTTGAGGGGACGTGAGCAACCTTTGTTCTCCCTGACGTTTCTCCCATCTCATGGGCTTGGTCCTAGTTTCATCTTCAGGGTTTCCAATACCTCCTGTTTTGAACTATGGCCGGTTTGAACCCACGTCTCTCCCCTCCCACTCGCCACCTCCTAGGATTTAGCACGGCCCCCTATTGGCTCACGTGGCATTTGCCGCCCTGCTCGTTTGTTGGGCCTTTCCGTGTTCCACTGCACGCTCATATGCTGTGCCGAAGCTGCCCAAAAATCGGCAATTTTTTGAAAACCTAGTCTTCCAAGCTACTTTGCCAACTCTGCCGTTAAATGGTCTCAAAATCACCTGAGAGATTTGTTTTTGTTTATCTATCTCGCGCACGCCCGGAGAATGCGGAAATAGCACAATGATTAGAGCCGCTAGTGCTCAGATTATTTCTAAAACAATTGTCATTTAATTAGTCGAAAAAACGTTTTATTCCCGGATTTGTTTACTTGTCTATTCGGGCTTTACGTTAATTGACTTATTGAAGCGAAAACAGGTATTTATTCATCATATACTCCAATTTATCTTAAGCATACATTCGAAAAAGAGCCTCCGTCCAACCCTAGCGGTACTCTCAGCCCGTTGGATTTCCGATTATCGATTGGCCTCCGCTTATCCATCGTGTTCGCGATTTCATCTCGACACCACATCCACATATTCCTAAATTGCACCGATTAAATAAGCAAACTTTGTGATTTTTGTGGCTTTTCCTGGATCAATACAACTATTGTATAAAGACATTAAATGATCGATCTCTCCATGATAGCGGTAATTAAATGTACGTGGCAAGAGGCCGCTCGCTCCACGTCCATGTTCAAATCCATAGGCTCGATCTGCGAGGCCTAACAAGCGTCATCGACCATACGGGTTCGAGAGCTATTCGTTGGCACATTCTCTGTAACTAACACAACAGGATTTGGGCATCGTTTTTCTCACAAAGCGGTCTCATAGACTAAATCGCATTCAAATGTCATTACGATTCTACATAGAAGCTGCAGCGTGGCGCATTCCTAGAAAAGATCAATCAGCGCTGAACATCTCCTCTCTATCCCCTTAATCGGGGTAGTATGCAACTGTAGTTTGACCGTATGTTTGCGCACCCAAACCTGATGGATCGTATTGAGGGTTCGGAAGGAGGATTTCGTATTCGAGTTTGACGGTCAAATTCGGAAATATCGGAGGTTATATTTGGGAAGTTGAAGGGTCCATAGCAGACCGTTTTATGACATTATTTTCGAATTTGGGGGAATTTTGACAAGTGGAACTAGTCCAGCGCTGAAGTGGTTATAATAAAAGTGTTTGCTCTTAGCGCAATTGAATTATCATCAACCTCGCCCGTCTTACAGCGGTCATGAAGGAGTGAAAAGTGAAGGGCACTGTTCCGCTCTCATAGCCCAAATCAGAACGCCATGGCGTGAAGTGTAATCGAGATGAGTGGGAGGTGGGTGTATCGACACTTACTAAAAGGGTGTGTGTCGATAAATTTTGCACTAGAATGAATATAAATTTCGACCCGGCTATTCTTCCTCCGTGTCCATATTACAGTGAAAGTGAGAATGCTAAAGTTATCTGTTGCTGTTCTCAAATTCTAAGAATTGATAAAGGGTGTAATCATCACCCTACTCAATCATACCTAATATTAGAAAAGCTCGAGAGAATTCTTGAAACGATTATTAGGATATTGCTCTCATTATTTGACAAGTGTCGTATGAAGGCGTTCTCGAAGCCCCCTAATACTACTCTTATGAAACTATGATGATAAGTATGTCGCAACATAGTAATATTATATACTTTTTGCTTGACCTATGCGTACCGTTTTGTTGTAAAAATGCCGTGGCAGAATTTGAAATTTTCTCAGCCGCGCCTCGATGGGTGTGGCATTTGGGTGCGCGTGTAACACTTGGCGGCAATCGACTCGGAACTGGAAACACTTTCATCTTACATTCCCTTTTTCAACCTTGGCTGCATTTTGCAAAGCTAAGCCTACACAGATTTACAATCAATAAGAAGTGCGATCAATTTACAAGATTTGTGAAGTTTTTGATTTTCTGTGATCTATACCTTTAAGTCCCACCATCCAATTTTTTCGTCAAATCTGGCGTCAGGCATATGAAACCTTCTAAAATACCTGTTAATAAAGCTTCGCGCTAAACATTCAGGATAATGGCAGTGACTCGCACCCTTCTCGAAAGCGTATCTTCTGGCATTCTTTCCAGCAATTCGTTCGCCTCTTCGGCCCCCATTCGCCTTTTCAAAACAGTAGTGCCTCCCTTCCCTATTTCTGAGAATAAATAGATAGTGACAAGATGTTTGGCGTTGACTAAACTTTTTCGGGGATGCGCCACACATCCAACTTCCGCGAAGGGTTATTGTGCGCTCAAATGCAGAATACCTGGCACTTTCCTGGTTTACTGGAAAACTCTGGCATTAATCCATTGAAAATTTCCTTTTGCCTAACATTCGCCGTCCTTCAAACGCTCATCACCATATCTACGCGCAACATCTCCTAATAGGCCGAGGACGACGTCTCTTGGGGCGATATCCGCCATGCACCATTCGCTATGCTTGCCGTGCAGCGACGGCGAACAGCTCATTTCGCGTTTACTCCGTTTAGCTCATTCGCTTATCGCCCGCTGTTCGTCCCACTTGAAGTGCGCAACACTTGGAAACACTATCATCCTGTTCATTAACACCACCATTTCGAACATGCACACTCAGTGTCCGCCTCCACCTCGTGGCTTGCCTAGCCGCATGGAAGTTTCTTGCCTGACATCGAAACTTGAAATGGTCTTCGAATCAGTTTTTTGGAGCGGGCCACGCACCTTCTCTAGCTCAAAACAGGAGGATTTGAAGGTGCATTCAGGGTTATGTATTGCGAGCCTTAAAGGTACATGATATGACAAATTGGGGAAATTGGGGATGGCTTTGGATGAGAGGTGAGGTGGCAAGTGGTGCACTGGGGATGAAAAGGCCAAAAGAAAGCGCCCAGAACCCGCTAAACGGACCCGTTTTTTGACCATTGATTTTCGCGCTGGACGAGATTCTATGACCAATTCCGTACTGTACGAGACCCATCAATCACTTGGTCTTGTACAGTACGTAATTGTGTTCTATGCTCTGCCACTTGCCTAAATATTCTAATTGTAGTTGTTGAAAAAAACTCACCAGTTACCCCTTTAGAGCGCCTGACTTCCTTTCTAGGGCACAAGGTGTCTATTCAACCAGCGCCTCGGTTGGAAGTGCTTTACCACAGTGACTACCACAGAGCCCACCACGTGCAGTCTCTTTTAACTACCTTCGAGACGGATGGACGACATTTCAGCATTATTGCTTTAGGTCCCCTTGAAATGGCATCTACGTTCTTCCGAAATCACTAAAACGTTATTCGAAGACCTAAACCCCTTAAAAGCATTCTCTATGAGTCCAAAATTTCTCTCAGGACTGAGTGCTTCCCAATTATAGCTGCATGAGTCAAATGCACAACTATATCAAACCTTTCACTTAGTTATGGCTCTGTAACTCAAACGATCTTTTCTACTGAACGTTCTTTGGAGCTGAGGCCGGGCCAGCTCACGTCAACTCTATTCGCATGTCTCGATCTCATGGACAGTGTAAATATTGTCAAAAAAATCTTGGTGGCAGCGGACGTGGTCGTCATAGTGCAGCAGAAACCATTCATATTTTTGGTGGATTTCTCAGATTTTGCTCTGTACTGCGTTGGAAATGACAGTTCTACCGTTATCACCAACGACGGGCCGAAATGGTTCAGCTTATGATTACTATGCAGTAATTTTGGACCAACTACATTGACCCGGAAGTATTTCAATTCTGATATAGTAGTACTAAGTTTAGAAATGTAGCTCAAAATTAGGACTTACGAGCGCTACTATTTAGAATTTTGTGTTCCTTTGGGATTTTTCCAGGTCCTCCAGTTCGATCACTCCCACTTTCATTCTATCGCCGAAGTGGAGTTGGTTCATTTTAGCTGCCAAACATAACAAAGGCGGCCTCTAGCGGATAATTGGGATTGGCTGTAGGGACCATGGAAGGTACCGGCGTTCCCCCCCCTGCATCACGCATGGCCCAAAGATCAAGGTCTTCCCTGCCTAGGCCATCTTCCCATTCCTCCCGAGTCAGTAGGTTAGTATCTGACACGTCTTGGGGAAGAATCAGTGACCGGCTGACCCTGTAGATCATTTGAAGCCCTAATACACACCTTCATAGGAATGACTCTAAGTTATAGCAATGGTATATATGGGAGGTTTTATAGAGAAACCTATCAGTGCAGTTGAGTTCTCTCCATACTTTCGTAATAACAAAGCACATCCACGATAGTGGAAGCTGGGTAAATGGTTCGAATGTGAAACAGTGTGTCTGATTGACTCGCCTTTGAAGGAATAGAGGAAAAACCCGCTGTATTCTTCAATTGACGGTCTCGTCCTCCCATACGGTAGGCGGTTTGCGAGACAAACAGAAAGAGACTATGATACACTAGATGCTGAGGATCAAAGAAGGCTCGGGGATGAAGGAGCATAGTGGACGAGCGAGACGCAGACAGCAGTGCATTCGCAACGGTGGACGCGGATAAAAGAAAGGGGTGTGCGTAATGAAGGCCCCAATTCGCTAGCAAACAAACCTTGGGATTTCCTTCTCACACGCTAACAGAACCACAGAACTTATCCAATTAAATTAGCTGTCAAAATGAGTTTCCGCATTTGAACTGATGCATCTCCATCGTTGAATCTATTCATCAGTGCATCTAATTATTTAGCGCTCTCTCATGGAGTTCTTGCCGTCCTTCAATCCTCCTTATCTCTAATTCATGACTATTCGTGCATGTGTCCGCTTTAATGAATAGATATCCACGATGCTCTCTATAGATTTTCGACTTAGAGCTGTTTTTGAAGCTCAGAAGGAACCCCTTTGGTGCTCTAGCTCGCACTGACATGAACCTCGTTATGCTACAATAAGGCGGCGGTATTACACATTCGTAAATGTAGCCACATGCTCGCATGTGTCTGCTCCGAAAGCGATTTTTCTAAGTGATCGCAGAGCGAAGGAGCAGGTCTCGCGTATTAACTAATTGTGTGACCGTAACCGTACCTTATCTTCGTTCTTATTAACCCCAGATCTGATCAGTCCAAAACAACTCTATCCAGCCTGATCATTTCATTCGTGGTATTTTTCGTTTTTTCTCTAAAGATTAAGATTTTTGCATTATCCCGGTTTTCAAACTTTCGGTATGCCCCTCGAGCCCTTTCAAACAGCTGTACAGTTCTGACTGAAAGCCGAATGCATGGCGCACACCAAAACGTTTTGGCATTTTCCTGATAACAGTCAGTCATCTTGGTTTTTTCTTCTTTTACTGAATGAATTCCATATCCGATTTTATTTCATAATTTTACTGGTTGGCTTGATTTGCTCATTCTCATTAAAGGAATTGGTGTTCGTTGCCATGGAACCAGCTTGAAAATTAGCTATTATTTCCCAAATGGGTGTTTTTAAACAGGGCTAAAAAGAATACTGCCACGCCTGTCTTTTTCCTGTGTTAATGCTCCTTGAACTTGCTCAGTCCTTTTACCGGACTAGCTCCATAAGAAGCACAACTCTCTGCTCCGGATTGGGGGGGGGGGGAAGGAGAAAACTCGAATTAGGGGATCCTCGATAAAGCCATAAATTCTCTGGTAAATTTTTAGCTGTTTCAAAGTCTATGTTATAACTTCAGGCCACGCTGCGCTCTATTCGTCATTGCCGTTATCATCATCGATTCAATTGCGTGAATCGCCTACTATGAACGCGACCTAAGCGCAACACGGGTACCTCACAACCGTATTCTCTCCGTTCCAAGATTTTGAACTTCCTCTGATTTTCACCATTGAAATGAAGTCCACTAAGCATCAAAATTAGAAAAAAACAGGTTACCTGTCACTGTCCTGCGATTCTCTGGAAATTGTGAAAATATCCCTCAACCAGATCAGTGTAAGCGGGCATGGCAGCTGGAAATTAGAACCTATTAGCAAAATTTTATTCTTTGGAATAAAAATGCTAAAAAGTAAAGCAGGTCAACCAATAAATCGAGAAAGGTTCACAGTTCACATCGCCCAAAGTGGTGAATTTTTAACAGAGGAAAGAATTCTCAAGAGTGTGGATGTGAAAGCGGAAGCGAAAGAGTCACGCAACCAAGAAATTTTCTTCCCTTGCAAAAATCCAAATTTTGTAGGCAGGAGCAACAGTCGCACCACAAGTAATCCTCTTACTAGTGAGACCCATTGGAGACTTTGAACCACGGAAAGTGACGTAACCCTTACTCTGGTGTCTTCTAGGGGATTTCGTGCCCTGACTTCGGCACTACGATTAAATCGAGAACAACTGATGAGAGCTCACATGAAGATTCTACTCACCCACACGTGCAATCGCGTTCTGAATAATGGAAACATGGTCGCAGAACAAGTCCGGGAGTTTATGCTAGATTTTTGGCTACGGTAGGTGCGCAGTGCAATGATGCCACGAGGAGCTATGAGATTCGATGGGATTAAGGAGTGGAAGGGTTTTGCATCACATGGGTGATCCCGTTGACGTTGAACCCCAAAGGCCGTAGGTGCCTTCTTCTGCCGCGACCGGACAACTCGTCCACGTACAATA
>MU874062.1:0-12529 GCA_036418205.1 Ostertagia ostertagi
GAGGATGACCACGGACTACCCTCCCGACCCACGATTGCAGAGAATTGTTTAACACGTTGACGACAGGCTGACGCGCAAGCGCGTCACACATTTGGCGCCGCATTGGACATTCTGACGCGCATGCGCGTATACCCATTTCTTCCGCACTGTCCGACTTATTCCGAAATTTTTTATTACTATTATTTAGACAATACATCATCATGCCTGTAAACGGTGTGGTCCATGAAGCGGTTGAATATGCTTTAGTTAAGCGAAGGTTTTCTGAGCCTTACTAAATTTTCCGTTTAGTTCAATCTTCGACTACTATTTTGGGGTTAACAAGCATAAAAACAAAATATAAATGCAAACAACAATGTGATACATAATGTCAAGGAATTACGGTTCTATGGATGAGATGACTTGTGTTTTTCATTTGAGCAGTCTATACAAAGAATTTTCTACATCTTCCGCAGCGCGTTTTAACCCTTTTTGTTTTGTTAAGCCGCAAAGCGATCCTTGATTTCTAGAGATAGTTGCATAACGTTCTACACTTTCTTCTGTTAATTCCTTTCGAACCTTTACCTTCTTCTTCTGACATACGTCACGTGGGAAGCAACTGGCTTAGGACGTACTAGTTATGCTCAACGTTCGACCACTTTCTTGGAGTCATTTATCCGAAGAGATAGTGTGAACATGCACATTCCAGCTTTCTACGCATCATTCAAATCGCCCGACCCTCCTCTCTCCCCATCTCCCGAACTGGCTATACTCCCCAGACTCATGGATTCCTTATTCTGCATTGATGTCATCACTAGTATTTCGCTGAGAGGGTAGAGACAAGCAGTGCGCGTCTCTACCGGAAGCCCCCTCCTCCCAATTAGCGTTGTACCCTTGTTTTGCCACTTTTCAGTTTTGAGTTCCGAAAAACGCACCTCGTGGGACAAGCTGACGCGCTTGCGCGTCAGGCAAATCGCGCCCGCCAAATGCCCATGTCCCATGCGGCGGAAAAGCCAAAACCTGCGCTGTCGTCAACGTGTTAAAAAAGGGATGGCAAAAGATGACCGAAACTTGAATGAGAGTGCCGTACAGTTCGGAACTACTCAATTTGTTTCCAGATAACAATGTAAAATTGAGCATGGATCTGGAGGTCATCGTCTAGCGGACAATTTCTAGTCGTTCAGACAAAGAGGGATCGGACGGGAAAATGTAATAAGCTACGGGATTTTATCAAGGTCCGGCGCTTCCAGGACGCCGTTGCTTTCAGTAAAAAAGTTCACCGCTTAAACGGCTAAAAACTCTCGTAATCACCTTGCACCTTTTATCCCAGCTCTCAGGAAAATTAGTTTGGGAAAATGGGAGAATGTGCCCTCAAGAATTCCCTTCCTTGAATGTTTGATTTTTGGGGTGCACCAGTGCTTCAGGCAAAGTTCCACAGGTTTTTGAAAGCGTGAAAATCAAGGTCTTCCATGAAAAAGTTCTTAAAAAGCTGTGGTCCCCTAGAATCAAAATCGTAATAATATTACCTCTCTATGGGAACGGGTTCTCGCTCAATATGTACAACGATCCATTTCTTCGATGCCAGTATCGGCTCTTTTTTGGCGATAGACTTGTGGCCCGCTTTCAGTCCGAATACGGATCCATTAGACTACTCTCTTTGTGGCTTTGTGACTTAGCTGTGGCTCGAAGAATCGAAAAACAGAAGATTTGCTAACCTTCAGAAGAAGTTTCCGAAGCTTTGAATAAATTAGCATTGAATACCACTGCCGTACCATCAACTAGATGGAGAAACAAGTTGGGGTTTGCAGCAAAAATGATAGCGGTCACATCGAAACTTCTTTGCGACTACAAAATGTTATGGCTTTCATGAAATTTAAATAACTTTCAAATTACTTTTGTGGACAAAAAATAGTGTTTGGACGTTTTTGATGGCGCACATAATTTTTCCCCACCCTGCAGAGTGCGTCATACGTAATGTCCCTGTGGCGGTAGGCAGGCTATCAGGTGTAAGGCTCAAGATCTCTTGCGGTTCTCGGACACGCCCACTGCCGACATGCGGAAGGGATGACAATGGCAGTGAGAATGAAATACAATAAGACCGTCACTGCCACATCTCGATTTTCGTTTCCTAGCGCGCATTCTTGACCCTGTCGTCGAGCAGGCGACCGCTCGTCATTCGGCATAGTGGGTTGTTGGGTTGTTTTTTTGTTTTTTTTTATTTTACTGACCCCAATGATCCCAACGTGGAACATCACCCCAACAACCTTTCAACAGTGAACATGAACTCAAGAAAACAACAGGTGAAATGAGGGTCTCGTTTTTGATTGTTTTTCTTACTTTTTTAGACGCACTGATACCAGTTCTACTTTGACATTACAGCAGTATCAGCTTCAAGACTTCCATCGAGAAGGCTATCCTTCCGAGCCTTTTATGAATAATAGAGACCGGCAATGCGTACTTGAAATGGAGCACAAATGTAACAGCGGATGTAAGTCAGAGCCAGTAAGAGTAGCAGGTTCTTGAGCAACCTTTCAAAATTTTGAGCAAGGAAGCAGCTTATCATTCAAATGACCTTTGAGCGCAAAGTTTTGGAAAAAGTGGAGGAGGTGACAGATTGGTCGCTTGGTGATTGACAAGGTAATTTTTCAGAAGAGACAATTTGAGTGGTCCGGAAGCATTTCTGAACTTTGTTATGTGTCTATTTCTGACGAACAAAGACATTTACAGCAGCTCAAAAAAAAAATAAAAGGTTTAGATGGGTTGCAGAAGGCGGAGAGAATTCTTTTGTATAATTGTTTCGATAAAAAACCCAAATCATGCCATGGACAGAATTGTAATTCCTTAACATTGTTGTGTCTTATTATTGTTTTCATTATATTTTGTTTTTATTTACTTGCTTCAAAATAAAAGTCGAACTAACCAGGAACTTTCTGAGGTTTAGAAAACATTTTCCAAACTAAAGCTTATCTAATCCCTCCGCGGACCACGTCGCTTATGGTTGATAATGCATTGACTATGGAATAACAATAAAAACTTTCGGAAGAAGTCATGTGCGAAGAAATTGGTATCAAGATTTTGAGGCATGCACGTCAGCCTGTCGTGTTAGGCGAATATGCAGGGTGGCTGAAAAGTACAGGGTGTTCCATAAATATTGCACCAAATTTTGAGCTCAAATTCTGTAGGTGTTTATAGCTTTTCTTCCGAGATTGGCAGACCTTTCAATCCTCTATCCTCTTGTCAATGACCATGCCAAATTCCACGGCTTACCGTTCGGCCTGCATCTCATGGTGCGCCTAAACTTCAAAGAGTGCCTAACCTCTCACACAGCTAGGTCGGACATCCGGTGATGAGCATCGCGCTTCTTTGGATTTTCAACCGCTCCGCGGCCTACCGTGTACTGAAGAGAAGACCAATAAAAGTAGTCTTTGTTGCGGCCGCCCCACAAGTTCTGACATCTTGGATCTCAGGAAAAGCATGAAGAAGCGAAACGACTGCAATACCCGGGTTGGCTCGAGAAAGGTGACCAGAACGCTGGAGTTTCTAAACACAGCCATGTAGAGCAAACAACTGCTCACAGTCCATAAGTAGTTGCATAAGCACCACTGCTCAATCCAACTGGAGGAGCACAGCAGAGGCCAGAGAGAAAAAGTTCAAAGAGCTGGAGTCGAGGGGCCGAAAATAGCCGAGATCACGGTGGGGCGTAGAAGCGATGGCAAACCGTAGGTGTCCAACAGGGTCCGTAGTCGTAGCGACGTTTGTATGTGAACATCGGGCGCCCTTTGTCGAACCCCCCGTCTTCCCACCCCCCCCCCCCCCCGCCCCCCTCGACGCAAAATTCCTCACATCTAAGCGGAGTGACGATCTTCAAACTGAATATGCCTGCATGAGGTCTTGAGGAAGTCAGTGAGAGTGAAAAGGAATATTCGCCACAAGCAGCAGCCGAACCTTATCATGGTCTGGACGGGGGTCTCAACTACCGGTCGCTCACCATCACTGCCTGTTTACAAAGGAATACAACTTGATACTAGACCGAGCCAAGGGACATTTCGGTGCACCATCTGTTACTGAGGTATCTAGCCACTTTGAGGAGGGGTGATGATCTTTTCAATAGAACCCAGCTTCTGCATTGAAGCTTTATGTATAATTGCTCACTTGTGGCAGTCGGAGCGTCATTTGAAAGTGACTTGGCTCACACAATAAAATGGTCCGAATGTATACAGCCGTATTTGTGCCTATTTGTGTTAGTCCTATCTGTGATCTTAATGCGGTATTCGGGAGGCTTTCTAGACCTCAACGAAATTAGAGCCGTGCCCTTGGTATGTGGCGTCACGTTTTCCTACACGACGTCTACCCGACTAACATCATTCGGGATCAAGGTTACGAAATGTGAAGGTTGTGAAGTCCCAATCGTAGTACTACTTGATGGAACCGAGTTTGAGTCGTTACGGTACATTCGACAGCAAATGCCGAGCACGTCACTATTTGAGAATGCCCCGCTACCGCAGCCTGGTGGGCTTTCCGATCAAACTTTTTGAACGCCTCAAAAGAACCAGCAAATCCATCAATAGGACGCTTCAACAGTTTTCTCGTCCTTATTTCCATTTCTCTGTTTACCTTTACCAACTGTTTTTTGTTGCAGTGGGAGGGCCGGCAAATGATTTAGTTGTCAGTAAGCATCTGCTTACCACGTAAGTCATGTTTTGGAATGAAAATCGTTTATTGTAATCGTTCATGCCAACAGGGTTCTTCCACGCAGCACGAGGCCTGCTTTAAGCTAGCGAAGCCCCACTATGAGTAAAGACTATGATAACCTGGACCCGACTGAACTTGTACAGCTGCCCCCCCCCATACCGCCTTCCCACAGCATTGTGTTGACTACATCCCGCCTGAAAATGATCTGCTTCGATGCTTTAAAGGCAAAAGTCGGGCTCAATAAGGGGGTATTATGGCGATTGAAACTGAGTATAGAGATGCGAAGTGGAACGACAGTGGAGAAAAAACTGAGAAAAACCGTCGACAAGGCCGTTAACAAAACCCTCTTTCCCACTAGCAGTGAAGGAGGCTGGCTTGGGAAAGAGGCACGTACAAACAAGTTTTCTGGAAGATGTCTTGTGCTGTTCTATTCTGAGTAGGAAATCAGTTGGCAAAATTCAACTAAGGCTGATATCCACACTTATGCGGCCTATGGCCCACTTCCGAGGTGGTCGTCGGCAAAGCGACCCCAAGCGGCGAAAAGCCGCCATTATGAGCTTGCCTCCGGAAAGGCCTTATTGACTGTAGCGCCGTTCGGATTCTGAGCATGGTAACTGGTCTCTGGGTGGGATGCTGTTAGGTCCATGCAGCAGACCCGACGACGAAAGGGATTATGTTTGGTCCCGACGTGAGCCTGACTGCGTGGCCCTTTAAGAATGGATGGCGCCTTCAAAAAGGGGTTGACTAACGCCAAATGCGTTGCACTTCCATCCTTTAAAACAACAATCCCAGATCGAATTCAGTGTAATCGGTCAGTAATGAAATAGTGGATGTCAAGAAGGACGCGCAATGAAAAAACAGATGCAAGTAATAACCGCCGATGGACCCTTAAACAACAGGACTCCCCTCTGTTTCGCCGAGCCCTAAAGTTATTACGAGGGGCGGGTCGGACGAGTTCTGTGGCTTGCTTGCCAGAACCGTCAACCGACTTCCATTGTTTGGAAGAAAACATAGCTTCCAAACATTACAATTCCTGATGCAAAAACAGCGCACGTTTGATCAGGAAGCATTCAGTATTCCAGCGCAGGAGAGTTGTTATGGCGGCCCTCAAGGGCGTTGGCAACATGTTATCAGACCCTTTAGCGTGTCTTTCCCCAAGAGTGAGTTTTTTTCGCGCTTCAGTGACACAGTGTACCAGGATCTGCCCAACTCATTTCTCACACCATTATGGTCGACCTGCTGGGACCAGGGTGAAAATCTTATCGAAGACGTGGTTACCTCAGTACGACCCCCACAAATCGGGGTCTCGATACTAACTTTGATTTGATGTGAATAAGCGTGCTCCAATGATGTAGAGCAAAGCACTCAGTTGCAGCGCGGTGTATAACACACACGAGTGGTCAGATTTTGCCGAAACCCCGCTCGAAACCGTCGAAATCTACACTCTCGATGAAAAGGTTCCATTCCCCCATTTCACAACCTTTGGAGCAGTATGTGGTAGGGTTAGAGCTGGATTTGCTACTACCGGGCAATATTGAAATTGATCTGAAATCTTTACACTCGAAGAGATAGGGTCTCTTCAAATTTGTCGAGGGAGCGTCGAGGATGCCGTGAAATTTTCATGCGAGTTTTTGCCATTTAAAAGGCAATATCTTTCTCTCTATTTCCGTGAATCTGAAAAAGTGAAGAGCAGTTCTGGGAAAGCGGAAGGTTTGCGCTTTCTAACACTATGTTTAGCTTCCCTCTACATCCTTTAGTTGAGGAGATATTCGCGTCGAGGATCTATCGAGGATGATTCTCGGCCGCTCAAAAGCCGCTCCCTTCTTCACCATTGCAAGTGTGAATCGATAACAATGCTCGAAATGTGCCTAGAATACATTCTTTCAACATAAGCATTGAGAAAAGGGGCGATTCGTCATCATCCGATTTGTCTGGGTATAGGCCATGCATCCGACCTCCACTCAAGTTTGCAGAATCGATTGAAAGTCACATATGATCATGACCAGTTGACAGAAGCTGCATTGTAGTAAACACATTTCGTAACTCCTATAACCTAAAGAACAACTTCATTTGCCCAGGGCCTTTTCCTTCACGGTTGTCGTTTTTGCGACAGCGTCCCTAACAGTATTGAGGGCGAGGGAGCGGGCGGTAGATAGAGGAAATGCCTTCGCAGCGCGTGTGCACATGTGACCCTGTTCCTTGCAAAGATGCACTTTCATTCTTTGTATACTTTCAAATACTTCCTTCTCGAAGGTAGAGAGACGGAGCGACTAACCTGCAAAGGATATTTTATATCATTTTTTCTCATATCCTTGTTTTCTGCTGCGCTACACCCTATCCCTCCTATCTGCACCACGATGCCACTGACGTTACTGACCCCAAGAGTACGACCCCCCATGACCCAGCCCGACAAATACGACCCCCCTGTCGAGGATTTCCTCGACCGATATTCACCCTGGCTGGGACTGTTGCTTTTATACTGCAGTGTACTGTGTTGACTTCAAAGAAGAACCTAAACAATGAGTAATTCTTTATTGGCAGCACTCTTCAAGACATTTTGATTGGGCATTCACGGGTAAATAGTAAGTAAGTAGGTACCGTGAACAAGGCATAGAAATCAAATTATTCGACAGCGTCAGGATACAGCTGGTACTGATAGATACGTGACGACCTCAATCTCAAGACTATCATAATGTATGAATAGAACTATTTTGCACTTTGGACAGCTCTATTAGTACATGAGTGAGAAAAATGAACATCGATTATGCGAGCGCAAAATCAATGCTCATTTTAAAGCACGTGGAGGCACGTTGAAGTGTCGGAACAACTTATTGTTTGACAAAGGAGACTAGCAATTGCACTGGAAATCTTGTACACTCAAATAAGTTTCTCGATGGTCTTCTGATGCTCATCCGGTTTGTACAGTAGACCATTGTAAAGTCTGAAAGTGAAGAATTCCAATAATCTCCAAAATAACTCAGAAGATTCAGTGTTAGTTCACCTGTAGAAGCAGTCATGGCAATAAGGCCGTCTGTCGTGCTCTCTGAATGTGCCATGCATATTCAAAGCCTGAAATACGAAAATCTCACAATGGAGCAAAGTGAAAGTGATGGCACTTAGGCTGCGTCCATACTATGAACCCCCCCCCCTACAAAGCGCCGCTTGTAGTTGCGCGCGTGAAGGAGAGGCATGTGACCAGGAATATTACAAAATGGTGTCATTGCAGAAAAGGCAGGGATTATTGGAGGATGAGGCAAGGGAATGGTATTGTTTAGTGGGCGGAGTTTTGCCCGGAGCAGGTTCTGGTGGTGGACGAGATGTCGCGATGTGAAATAATGATGGATCAGATGTACGTATGTAAATTCAACGAGTAACAACCCAAAAAGCCAGTTTGAGGCTAGAGGCGGAGTGTGTGAGAGGGGAGTTTGCGTGAGGGCGAAGTTTCCCAAGTGGACGTCAGGCTCTAGATCGGTCAGGAAATGCGTGCGACTGGCAATACGCTTGGAAAAACTAGCAATACACATCTTCGTAGGCGGCCGGCTGCGAGTTCTCCGAGTATAAACGCAGTATTGCTGATTGTCTTGCTGGTCAAAACAGATTCAGTTCTGCCCGAAACTAACCTTTTGACAGTAGCAACACATAAAATGATATGTATGGAATTTTTGTGCTCGTTCAGAATTCGGTGCTAAGGCAGTCAGGATTGGACCATCGATTTCCTCACTGCAGTACGCGCACACAACTGGTGCCATCGGCGGTGGAGAGCCCTAAAAATAACATGGTCAGATCCGATTTTTCGCCTGTCCTCATAGCCGCCAGCTCTTATCAAGAAGAATTGGCAGGAATAATTCGCCTAGTTCATCAAGTGTTCAATATAGGAATTGATTACCTCGATTTGCAGCGTTCGCCTCGGCGTCTCTGATCGCGCGCGTGTGCGACGGAGGCTGTTCGTCTGGCTCTCGCTCATCGCCACGCCATAGTCGCGCGAGACCTCGTCAACCGTATACCTTTCTTCTGGTACTAAATATGATCCAAATATGATCTTTGAACAGAAATAAATGTACCGCTAAGCAAAAGAATCGCTGGATTCCACAGAACGCTTACTGTGTCGTGGCTTCGGTGAAGGGAACGGGCGCTCCTGTTCAGGCTGTGGTGATAGTCTCAGATGATACTCGATCTCCTGGAAACATTAGAATCACTAGAAAAAGAAAAACGTGACAGCGCATGCTCAAGGATCTCTTTGAAAAATCGAAGCCATTTCAAATTGGCCTACGATTGTCGAGATATTCTCTTTCCTGAGACCCGAAAATTGGGGCCGTATTGGGTATATGGGGGACAAGCAAACTGATTCGAACATCAGTTGGCGTAAAGCAGTTGAAACAGTAGTTCTTGGAGTTTGACACTCACTCAAAATCCTCAGCATTTGCCAAATGCGCACTACACGAGGATTACTAGGAATTATTCGTCTTCGAACACTATTCTTTTTGCTCATAAACCTATACAAACTGTGCAAACTGCGGTCATTCTATCGACCCACACAAGGAAATTCAGTCATATCACAGATTAACAGCAGTGAAAATTCTCCCCTACTTGAAGGCAGATTTTACAGAGAAAACGCAGCCCATTAAAAACTTCAGTTAGCAGAGGGTTCCATCGATGGCACGAAAGAAGAAAAACCCGAGAAAAACACTGAGAGAACCAAGAAGAAAAAAGAACCTAGGACCCAAGAAATGGACCCTCCCTTGCCCGATTTGCGCGTTAATGCGACTTTCAACGGCTAGGGGGTCGAACACCGAGAGAGGAGGTACCATCCGATAGCGCACCAATAGCATTGCGGGGAAGGCCATACTAGATCGCCGAAGGCATATCTTCGCTGTGAAGGCGTGTCGGTCCGCATAGAGGTCCGCCTGTCTTTCCACTAGGTAAGTTTCTCCTTCTCCGGCATTCGGCCTTATTTTGAAACCTCCTTTGAAGACAGCGAGTACAATAACGTAAATCTGCATCCAGGGAAGTACGTTCCGTATTGAAATATAATCATATAAATAACATGGATTGTCACCAATTTCAACTAATATTTATCATCTATCAGCTATCACTACAAATTACTAAATATCAGATCTACTTGGAGGCTGGCCTCACTTGTGTTGTAACGTCTGTGGTGTAGACTTCCCTGGCCGCCGGGTACGAAGGGTATGTAGTTCACTGGTGGAAGAGGTAGCCAGGTGATAAACAAAGCAAACTTTGCCGTTTTTGCAGCGGAAGGTGCTCTAGTTGCAAGGCAGTTAGGCTTCAAATCTGAATTTGGCTTCGTCCCCGAATTGCCAAGCTTCCATGTGTCTCCGGGGCAATTTGGGGGCAGAGCCTCGAGGGGCTTTTGCGATACCGCCATGACTATCGCTTGATATTCATCTCGCAGGTGCATTCAATCCAAACAGTCGTATATTCCAATCTTCTTGTTTCTTATACACATTCAGTCGGGCCTGGCACCTAGAGCTCCAGCATCTAATCCGTAAACCTTACATGGTAATTAACAGACAGAAAGAAAGCATTTGATGTATCTACTTTTGAATTTGATCCACACTGAGCCTACAATCGCAACCTCTGAATTGATTTTATTTATTTTAGAAATAAAGAGCCAGAATCCTTTCAGAAGGAATTCAAAAGGAACAGCTTCACCAGAAACAAGAAATTGAAGCGCTGAGCGGAGCTTACTGCCTATGTTTATGTGCCGCCTCTTCAACTACCGTATGCCCATTACCCAGCTGAAACGTTATTTGAGATTCACCTCTTTCTGAACGCTCTTTTTGCCGTCTCTTCCTCGTCCATGTCCTCGTCTGAGCACCTCAGCTGTCGCGTTCACATCGTACACAAGCGCTGCCAATGTGTCTGTTACAGCGTTCTGGCCTGAAATTGAACCCGGAATCATTTTCAGTAAGAAATCGTGGGAAGGACTCACGTTGATCTTCCTTTATCTTTCCAAGTTCGCGATTCATATCTTCGGTCGAAACAGCCTGGAAAGAACTTTCTTATCCCGAAGTGAAATTGTGCTGATAGCCAGAAGTACTCACTCTGAGTCGCGTGCTCAAGAACTCGTCCGTTGGTGAGACAGAAACTCGTCCAGTGACCTCCATTTCCGTTTGGAACTGGCGACGCTCCATACGCTTAAGTTAAGAGATTTATGTCTCTCTGAGCTATGAACGTCTACGCTTTGCGGTGCGACCACTGCGCAGCAGTGCAGTGTCCAGTAGCTGCAGGACCTGTAGAACTACATTTTGTGAGTATCAATTCTCTACTTACCATCTGTTGCCCTCTTCTCCGAATGACCTCCGTTGTCTTTTCGACGTCGTCTTTCAACGCGGTGAGAGTGCCATTGACAATTTCATCCTCTGAAAGTGCTCCTTCATGTCATGAAACACATTCCAGTTATAGCTTATTTCGCGAATAAGTCACTGAGTGACCCTCCTCGAGAATGAACTAGCTGGGACAAGGACCACGAGGCAGTACCACTTTCGTGACTAAAAGCACGTCGAAAAGGCATTAGGGGCTTACGGTAATATACAGCCACATATCAAGCTCAAACCGCTTACACTTCCGGATGGTGTCTATGTTCCGCGCCATTAATAGCAGGAAGAGAGGCGGATCCAGTTAGGTGCGGACCGACACGCAGTTCGTAGCTAAGGAGATGCCCTTAGCAACCTAGCATGGCCCTCCTGCTGGCGCTATCGGCGCTGTGCACGTCTCTCTCTCTCTCGCTGTGCACTACCCTCTAGCCATAGCTAGCTAACGCTCTCTCTACAATTAGCAGAGAGAGCGTTAGCGTTGAAGAGAGCAGCACCGGTGAGAGCTGCATCAGTGCGAAAACCGACGGGCAAGGAAGGGGTCTCGTAATGCGAGTTCTAAAAAAAACGACGGGCAAGGAAAGGGTTCTCGTAACGCGAGTTCTAATCCGTTTCTCATGGTTTTTCTTCGCCTCGGCACGACTGAACAGCCTACCCTAATTCGAGGACTGTCTTATGATCACATTCTTCCTCTGAAGCAAGAACATGTGCGCAACTATGGACTCATTTTTGAGCCCTGTATCGTTAGTTATTTTTATCGCGAGATAGTTTCAATGCGAAACTCACGTTGGCTCGGTTCTTCTTCATTGCGGAACACTTTGTTACTGCTGCGACTTTCGCTACGCCATCTGGCCACGTGTCGATCCACTGGATCCGGAATCGTTGACGCACGAGAATCACTACGGTACTCTAAAACTAGGCACACCCTTAGTTAATCAGATAGAAGAACAGATCCACTTATGATAGTCTTTGAACAGCTTCTTTTTTCAAACTGTAAAAAAATTATACCATCTCGCTTTTTATGACCCGTCAACTATACTGTAAATAATTATTTTTTTAATACCTCTTCGGTTCCCAATAAGCCCACTCCGTACCGTCTTGGGTCTTCGGTTGAGGTTGGCGGACCTACTAAGCTGGTATCCGGAGTCGCGATCCCTCCCCGCGGCTTGCAGTGTTTGGCCGGGGCACTGCCCTTCCTCTTCCTTCCGACCCTTGGCCCCATCCCCCCTCCCCTAATTATTCTTTTGTATCATGCTATTATGACTTTTTTTTACTGTAAACATGTACCTTACTATCTCCTCATTGTGAATATTACGGCAACAGTAAATAAATAAATAAATAAATGAAAATCTATATACGTCTATATATCACTGGTGAAAAGCCAGCTATTGGTTGGCTATGAGATTGGGGATTATTGGGATGTGTCCAGGCGTTTTGTGAATAATACAGTGCGTACCAAAAGTATGTGGACACCCTGGAATCGATTCTCAGGGGGTCAGCTAAAGGCTTTTATGTCATGAAACCTC
>MU874062.1:16124-35387 GCA_036418205.1 Ostertagia ostertagi
CTACCGCCTCGGCTCCTGGGTGAATTCAGAACCAGGGTGAAAATCGTGTCGAGGACGTGGTCAGATCAGTACGACCCCCCCTCAGATCGGGATCTTGATACGACCCCTCTAACTTTGATTTGATGTGAATAAGCGAGTTCCATCAATGTACAGCAAAGCATTCAGTTGCAGCGCGGTTTATCCGTGGGTCAGATTTGCCGAAACCCCGCTCGAAACCGTCGAAATCTACACTCTCGATGAAAAGGTTCCATTCCCCCATTTCATAACCTTTGGAGCAGTATGTGGTAGGGTTAGATAGAGCTGGATTTGCTACTACCGGGCAATATTGAAATTGATCTGAAAGCTTTACACTCGAAGAGATAGGGTCTCTCAAATTTGTCGAGGGAGCGTCGAGGATGCTGAAATTTTCATGCGAGTTTTTGCCACTTAAAAGGCAATATCTCTCTAATTTCGTAAGATCTTGGAAAAAGGAAGATAGTTTTGGAAAGCGGAAAGGTTTGCGCTTTCTAACAGTCTGTTTAGCTTTCTTCTACATTTTCTAGTTGAGGAGATATTTGCGTCGAGGATCTATCGAGGATGGATCTCGGCCACCTAAAAAGCCGCTCCCTTCTTCACCATTGCAAGTGTAATTCGTTGGCAACGCTCGAAATGTGTCTAGAAATAAATTCTCCCAACGTAAGCGACAAGAAAAGGGGCAATCGTCATCGTCCGATCTCGTATAGGCCATGCATCCGACCTCCACTCAAGTTGTAGAATCTATTGAAAGGTGTTACACATATGATGATGACCTGTTGACAGAAACTGTATTGTAGTAAACACATTTCGTAACTCCTGTAACCTAAGGAACAGCTTCATTTGCCCAGGGTCTTTCCAGAACTCTTGCCGTTTTTGCGACAGCGTCCCTAACAACAGTGTCATTCTCAACGAGGTATTGAGGGCGAGGGAGCGGGCGGTAGATAGAGGAAATGCCTTCGCAGCGCGTGTGCACATGTGACCCTGTTCCTTGCAAAGATGCACTTTCATTCTTTGTAGTACTTTCAAATACTTCCTTCTCGAAGGTAGAGGGACGGAGCGACTAAACTGCAAAGAGATATTTTATATCATGTTTCCGCACACCCTTATTGTTTCTGCCCTCTCCACCCACCCTCTCCCTCCTATCCACGCCGCGATGCCACTGACGTTACTCACTCCCATGAGTACGACCCCCCATGACCCACCCTGACAAATACGCTTGACTTCTAGTGAGGAGGTTAGGCATCGGGAACGCGCAGCTATCTGCTACTCGCACTCTTCTTTCTGCCGTTGCAGTTTATGTGCAACGTGTTTTTGCTTCTTGCTATCCCAAGCAAGAACTCGAGTGTCCTGTTCAAGGCACGGGTCGCCAACCCCCCATTGTGTTATTTTGTTCGAACCTCCAATAGAACGAAGTAACACTACTTGGGAAAAAGCCATAGCTTCACAAGAATGCTGGGTTGTGAACAAAACTTTCGCCCCAGGCGGGACTAGAACCCGCACCTCTCGCTTTCCGGGCAAGTGCGCTACCAGTTACGCTACCGGGGCACCATTTCATTCCAACTCAGCTTTTCATGGTATACGTACCATAGCTTTCAGCACTCACACGTCTAACGTGTTGACCATGAAAAGCTGAGTTGGAATGAAATGGTGCCCCGGTAGCGTAACTGGTAGCGCACTTGCCCGGAAAGCGAGAGGTGCGGGTTCTAGTCCCGCCTGGGGCGAAAGTTTTGTTCACAACCCAGCATTCTTGTGAAACATTCGCAACGCGAACTGCGGCGTTAAAACAGCAGTTAACAAACAAAACAAGTCAAATAATTTTTTCGTTGAAAGGCGAAATCAGTAAACGAGCGACACAGCGCATCGACGCGGGAGTTAACAATGCCGCGTTAGATTGCGTCGCACAAGAGAGCGAGCGCTACTCTCACGCTATAAATTGATAGAGATAGCAGCGTGTGTGAGGCAGTCGAGCAATTTTAGTAACTCCCTCGTCAAACGCTTTCAAGTGGCTACAGTACCACTGCTCCTTAGGGCTCCTGCTGCCACACTCAAGGGAAGAGTTCCCCTAAGGATTAATTTTATTTGACCCGTGCCTTTAGGCCACCTCAACAGTAGAAATCTTGGTTGATTGTTTAGCATTGGTGCTGTGGTGACCAGGTCACAGCAGCCAGAAGAACTCCTGTTCGGTTCTTGTCTTGATTGTGCTATAACTATTATATGTATAACTCCTCAGATCCATCTCTTTTAATATACTTTTGCATACTTCGTTCAATTGGCTGCTTAATACCGCTAGATGCTCCACCATGAGGTTTGAGACAAAACTAAAAAACGAAGAATCCATGGAAACTTACGTTGGTCACCACCCTGCTGCGTCTGACGTGATTCCGAACGCCAGTGGTAGCTGTGTGTCGAAACGGGTGACACAGCCGTCATTCTAAAAATAAAATGTTCGGCGATTGTAGACTAGTTGCTGAATGCTCCGATAAGGATGGATGATTTGTAACGATTGGATGCCGATGAGGTGGACCAAGCCGTGTGAAGAAATTCAATTTCAAGATCGCTGGGAAGTGATATGTAGTGATGTCGTCTGGTAGACGATGATAATTTGTGATAATATTTGAAACGTGATATGGGATATGAGAGGGGCGGAAGTGGTGTAGTGACAAGTGGCGCGCTCACCACGCGAGCGGTCCGGGGATCAAATCCTGGGTCGTGAGTCGCCCGGGCCAACCAAGCCTTCCATCCCTCCGGGGTCGGTTAATTGGTACCAGACTTGTCTGGGAGGATAAAAACACTGACTTGAACATCGGCTGGCCCCCGCAAGTCATTGTATAGGCCACATCGCATTCAAATGCCACTGCGAATGTACAAATGGAAGTAGAATGCGTGCCGCATCCCAAAAGGGATTGATCAACGGCAAATGCTTTATCCTTTATGCTTTATATAAGATATTAAAGGTCGCAGATGGTGGAGCTATTGGTATGGAATAGTTCACTTCAGGGTTGCTGGTTAATTATATGATGTGATACCATCTCATATGATATGATAAGTCGCGGTAGCATGTGGATGGGTGATTCGGAGTAAATAGTATAATTTGTGGAAAAGAAGGTGGAGAACCATGCATAGGATCTAAAAATTAAATTAATTGAACCAGGAGATTGCTAAAGAGAAGTTGCTTAGAGTTATTGAATTTAACTCAGAAATTGCTTAATTCAGTAGCAAAACTGGTTCAATTACTGAGCTCCGAGTTGGTCTACGTAAATATATCGTTATAGCAATTGAATTAGCGTCGGCACAAATTTTCGGTTTTCAAATATTCAAGGGTTAAATTGACCTTAACAAGCGTCGATCCGACGGTGTCGCAGGAAAGTGTAAGACAACATCTCTTCCAAAAAGAAATGTGTGCTATGTGCAGCTACATATACGTTTTTTAAAAGACTGATGGCAGCTGTGTGAAGCTCCACTCCTGAGGGTTTTTGCCCACACTTGTGATGACATCCTGTTTTGCCACTTGGGGCTCCATCCTGTTTTGTCACTTGTGGCCATAATCGCCAAACAATATTGCCCAATCAAAATATGGCACAAAATGACCCTTAAAGCGTCACTCAATTTTTTTGGGATGCGCTATGCACTCTATTTCCATTGAGTGAGAATTGCCAGGAACGTGATGTGATCCGTGAGAGTCCCGGACTATGTCCGCGGTAAGTTACACAGCCTCTGCCTTTAGAATCACGTAGGGAACTAGGTAGGCGGAATGTAGCAATTACGTAGTCGAGAAAATGTGGTAGGAAAAGAAATGTGTCAGTGACGACAATGCTTGTAGAGTAGAATACCGAAGATTTTAAAAATGAAAGCTCCTCAAAATTGACAAATCTTGCAATTGTTAGCGGCTATTGCTCATTGAAAAAAAAGCGGTAAGTTTCGTCACCTAGCAGCTTTCATGCCTGGATTTCGGAAAGTGCACTTGAGGTTGCAGGATATTGATAGACAAGCTTTCGACTGAAGCCTATGACCAGCAGTAGCCGTGCGTTCATATGCATCACTTATGTGGGCGAAAAGACTTCAAAGGCCTCAGTGAACAGCGTTGAGCAAACATGAACGAACGTTTCTCGTCGATGTTCTCCACGGATGGTTTGTTAGGTTTTCAGAAGATTCATTGAAAATATTTGAGTTTGTGACGATCATAGCGGTTTTAGTTCTCTGACGAGTGTTTCGTGAGCATCATTGTCTTCCTTTCTATAGGTAGCAGAGCGGACAGGGTAAGATTGAGTAATTTTTTGTACCTTGTTTTAGTCCCAAAATGTAGATTATAGATTGCGAAGGTGAAAGTGCGCCGGTAAAAATTTCAGCACTAGTTTTAACCCTTTCGGACCTGAATTTTTCCCCGTGGAGAAATTTTTCTTCTAGCTATTGTTTATTACTTGCGAGCATATAGGCATCATTGTGGCGAAATTTGGAAGCTATTCGATCACAAACAAAGAAAAGCAAACTAAGAAATACTCACAATAAGAAGCTTTGAAAATTGGCCCACCTTCTTAGTTTTTAAGCTTATGTCGAAACAATTCGAAATTTCATAGTTATGCCGAAAAAGTTTATAATCTTGCATAACATTATAACCCATAATTTTGATTTAGGAATGGATCTACTTCAAGTATTTTAAGAAAAAGTCACACTTACTTGGCCGGTTGCGGGGTCAGCGCCCATTCATTGTTGCACTTGTACACAAATACTTGTAATACTAACAGCAACACACAATGAAATGGCAGGTTAGCTCATAATTAGGAAGGGGAAGGTTGACTGAAGCAACCTCTAGCAGGATTAGAAAAACCATGCTGTTTCAGCGGCAATGCAAGCGTTTGAATTTTGATGGTGGCAATTGCCACCGCCAGGGCCGAAAGGGTTAATCTTCTAGGCGTGCAACGTGTATGTGAATTCCATTGACTTTCTTTGGTGCCACTGAGCTGAGTGTAGCCCTATTAAATGAATCCGATTTCCAGCAGATGCTTGAATCGATGTTTTCATCCACGTAATATGTCAGCTACTGATTCTCTTACCTGCTTACTTCCATTACTCTGGCTTACGATAAAACGCTCTAGTCCCCCAGGCCAAAGTCCGTGATTGTCTGGCTCTGAATCAAGACATTTCCTAGAGAGAGGAGCATGATGCGCACCCCCATGACTATTCTGCTAAGGATCAGGATGCCACCTCCTGCGTTCTTCTAATTCCATTCACCCCGCCCACACATTGATGCTATTCTGCTTCGCCGCTTCTATAAGAGGGGGACGGGGACTTTTCGTCCGTGTCGGAGTGTCTTCCTGTTTTTTTTTCTTGTGGGTGTTTACACTTTCCTTCTCCATGTTAATTGCAAGCGCATAATTATCACTTTGGATCTGGACATCTCTGCCTTTAATTCTCATCCGGATTTTGATCTGGGCAGTTGTTAATGACGAGGTTAAGAGAATCGACCCTGAATATGACCCTAATTTTGGCAGTTTCAGTTATGAGTACCGGCGGGGCTCGCAACGAGAGGGTGATGCAACGTTGGGTGCTAGAGAATAAAAGACGCAGACGAAAGTGAAAAGAGAGAGCATAGGCACAGATCGAGACGCCAGGCGCTCGGCCCCGATTGGTTTCAAAGTGGGCCATGGGGAAGAGAGAATGGAGGCTTGACACCCTGAAACTCGCCCTTTCATTGCTGCAATGAGCCTAAGAGCACCATCTTTATGATTTTGGACAATTCTTTTTGATCACGAAAAGGATTCTTACAGTTCGCTAATAGTTCCGTGAGCCTTAGGTACGAGAAACAAACTTTACTTCTACTCGGGAGTTGTGCCTGATAATGCGAACATCAGTCATCATACGTTCCTACACGACCTAACAAACGGCGATGGGTCGATCCTCAAAGCATAAAGTGATCTTAATAATGAACTTTTTTTAAAGATTACCTGCTAGTTGAGAGGACATATGCAGCGGTATCAGAAGATGAACGGTTTCGGTAAAAGTAAAGTGAACGCGATTGTCTCTCTCAAGCTTTACTAACAGCGAAGTGACTCTGCCTCGGCAGTGGAAGGCACGCGCGAAGGTGATCTTCGCGAAGCCACCGACGCACTACCAAATAACGACTCGAAAAGCGACCGTCGTTTTTCTTTGCCTACGAACGAGTCCAGTTACAGTATAAGAAGATTTGCATCATGACCATGCTTCCTAAATGACAACATGTGCTCCTTGTCGGTCAGGGCAACCAGATTGTCATGGAAGCACCTCTCCTCCTTGAATAGGATGTGGATGGTGGTTTCAGGGCGAGAGAGTGCAGTTTCAGTTAACCTCCTAAAAGTTCTCCCATTGGACGACAAACCCCAAAACTTCTGGTTTCCCTTTTTTGGCCTAATTGCACTCCCCAACCTTGCATTTCTCCCAATCGCAACTATTACTTACCACTAAGTTTAATTTCAGCACATACTGCGTCTGGACGTCGGTTTACTCGCCCACTTTGGGCGAAGAATGAAAAAAATGAGGACGTTCGGGGTGGTTCGGAATTGCCGTTCTCGCTGTCTGCGATTAGCCAAAATTGATACGCCCTTCTTGATCAGCTTGTGACGTATAAGCTAACTGAATTAAATGAACTTGAGTACCTCTAATGTCCATAGTTTTGATCTGAAAGGCGCGAGAACCGAGAATATTGAATATGGAGGTACAGACGCAATTAATGAGAACCAAAACTACAATTTTTTTTTTCAGATTTTTTGGAATTTTTCCCAATTTTCCAGGAATTTGCTTTCAATGTATCTTTGGAAAAACGACTCCTCTCTTTCCAAATACGACCCCATATGCCCCCATATTCAGAGAATCCTGCTGTCCTGCATATTGCGCCTCGCAGGCCATCGAGCCCTTAGTTAGGCCTGGTCAGGGGGATAAACTAGGGCCTGAATCTCTGACCTGCTATTTAGAAGGAATCTATGGACCTGCTATTAGAAGGATAAAAGATAAAAAAACAATTTTTCGAGTCTGGTCTCTTTTCAAAGATCTTTCTGGAATGCGCCACTGTTTCAAGTTTAATTGAGAAACTCAATGGTATTTGACTGGGTTTTGGCCTTTACACTATCTTACGGATAACTTCCCGGGTACGAGTCAGTGAAATTTTGAAATCAGAAAAATTAAATTTCTATGAAAAGAGGGGAAGCCTGAGCGGGTGAAGGAGATAATAAACGAATAACCTCTCAAACAAATTTGGTAACGTTTAAGTGGAAGCCCTCTAGGCCATCGAGCGAGGCCAGTCATAGGGGCTTGTTGAACTAGGGCTAGATTTATCTCCTAACCTGTGCCTGTGGTGGGACGCCTATCATCACCTCGCCTCTTTGGTAGTGTCATTATTTTGAGAAACATGAAAATAATTTCTTTCGAATTTATATGAAGTTTGTAGGTTCTCTAGGGAAAAGAGAGGAAGCTTGAGCGGGTGAAGGAGATCATAAATGGAAAAATTGGAATCAATTTAAGAATTCTTGGGCTAATACTATCATCTCGCCTCTGTCGACCTACTGGAGGATATCAGTAGAGTCAACTGATTGCCCTGATGGTATGAAAGAAAATATTACAAACGGGAAAGGTGAGCTTGTAAGGAGGGAGGAATGCGGAAATACGAACGAATGAAGGGAAGGAGGCCATCGAACGGAGACGCAGAGAGGGCTGGAGAATGCGAGAAACGCAGAGCTTCACAAAAACCAGAAAACCATGGTGTTAAATGTGAACGCGAAATCCGGAGAATCACATGCGCACAGCTTTGTAAAGCCGAGCAAATGCCTGCAATAATGTCTCTGAACCATTTAACGAAAGCAGGCTTGTCATTGCTTATGTTCCACTTAGACCTGGGCGCCATAAGCCGCTTATCCTAGATGGGCGAACCTAGAGAAACGGGACGAACTTGGCAAATTGCTTCATTTCGTGGTGTAGAAAAACACCTCACAGGCCGCCCACATTCCTTGAGAAAAGTGGGGATAAAAATATCCGTTTGAGACAGGAAAAATGAGAGCAGCAAAGTGGCGTGGTGAACGAAAGTGGTTCCCACTCCTTGCAATTGAGCCGAGGCTGAATCCCGTGAAAGCTAGCTAAGCACTACAGGGATACACCCGGAATATGCAGAACTGCTTGTTATAGCTAATTGTGGCTTTCTGTGACATGCATATTAATTTAGCTATTATGCCAGCCATCTAGAAGAATAAGCGGAACTGGGCATATTTTCTCCTCCGCTTCTTTACATTCCATAGATTTTGTTCTAAACGATATGCACATCTTCAAATGCCTCCAAAACTTGCATAGAATTCTATTCCAAATAACATCTCAGAGGAAAGATGGACCAAAAAGGATAAAAATTATTGCAGCTGTGGCTCAAGGCCCTTTCTGCGATCGCATGTTGATTGAAGGCCACTCAGGCAAAAATCGTGTGAACGTTTTCCTCCGAAATGTAGGGTAGGACTTTAGAGGACATACACAAATGTGGCGTTCCCGTGCAAGAAAACCAACCGACAAGAGAGCTTGAGCCTTTCAAAGCAAGCTGCTGAAGCTGCAGATTTTTCTCTAATCAGACTGCGGTGGCACACTATATCTGTTTGCGTCCCTCCCTACTCTCCTTACGCGATAGTCTTTATTCCTTACACAAGCGTTTACGAAGGTAAGCGTAGCCCTTCTGAGCCTTTCACGGAACGGATTCTTTTCTTTTCTTTACGACTCCCATTCCACATATATTCCGGCATAGTGGCAAGAGCCACACCAATAGAGTCGGTGAGGAGAAACCTTTCAAGTAGACAAGAATTAAACCTTTCCATTGTTCACAAGCAATATGAAAGGAGGAGTATCATGCTCTGGAATCGACATTTCATACTGTAATTGTATGGACGGAGTTATTGCGCCAGACCTACGAGACTCAAGGGTTGGGCTCTTACGTGTTGCCCGTTATAGTACTATAAATAACATAGAATGCAGTGAGGGTGCGGGAAAATATACGTCCTACAGGCTGTGTGCTAGTGTATGTCAAGAGGGTTTTAGCTCTCGCATCCTCTGATAGTGATGCACAATGTAAACAACCAGGATGCTTCAAGAGGATATATACCTTTCAACGGCAAATGTGACTTTTGATCAGTTTCCTTTCGAGTGCTCCTCGATTTTATTTCTGTGGAGGAATTTCATCAATTCATACTGGCTCATACAAACGAGTACAGGTGGGGTGAGCAAGCACAAAAAAGCACATCTGCTTTATTCTGGCAAGTCTGACATCATTGAAAGCCTAAGAGTATAGAAAGCTTAGATTGAGCGAGAGGTCGAGGTAAAATGTGTCTTCTTCCCCGGTATCGTCGCCGATAAGCTCACATTTCACACCCGACACGGTCTCACAGGGCACTGTATGTACCTTACAGTTCATGAGACAATGTACATAAATCATTAAAAAGTTCTTGATCAATGAACATGTGCTCACAAGACCTCATGGGAGGGAAGAGCATGGGCGCAATGGCGAAGAAGCACTGCTGTATGACGAAAATGTGAATGGCTGGCATGTAGTGTAATAAAGTCCACTTGGTGGAGTTCGGCTTTCATAGGGTCAATGTGATCACTTTTGGTCGAGCAAAGTTTTCTTTTGAGGTTCTCCTAAGGGCCTATCTCGCCCAGAGTGGACCCAATACGCTCTAGAGCCGCATTTTGCTATCAAATTTACCACGACATTAACTGTTCCATCCCGCGCATCAGATCTAGGCTACACAACGGAGGCAAGAGGGACATTGACATACTGTCACCACCTTGCTCATAAACGGCTAGCCGTCACTAGATCGGAAACAAGCCTGATTCTCTTAGGGATCAATGCTACATTTTTTTACAAACAATTCAGGATTTTCCATACATATGTGAGCAACTATGATCCAGAAGGCATACACAGAGTTGTTTAACCCTCGAGCGACAGCTAATCTTTTCTTCGAAATTGACTGAGCAACGTGAAAAGGTTTCCGAAAAGCGATTTGTATCTTCAGCTAGGCGTGATTTCCGAGAAAAACGAAGTATTACAGTCTTAAATGAGAACCATCTAATGAGAACCAGAAAAGCTGATCAAATTTTGGTGCCAGTATGAATCTTTCCTCCTCCACCTTCCTTCCCCCGGGGTCGAGTACCAATTACTCGACCCCGGGGAAGGAAGGGTTGGTTGGCCCGGACGCCGCTCGACCCAGGATTCGACTCCCGGATCGCGCGCGTAGAAAGCAGCCCCACTTGCTACTGCAAAACTTTTGCTTATTGTAAACAACAAAAATCTAGTTTAGTCTCTTTCACTTTTACAGAACTTCGAACTATCCCTTCTCGGATAACTTTTCCCTCCTCCCCTTTTTCTAAAAATAATGCTAAGTTTACGAAATACGACATCGCTCCCTCCCTCCCCCCCACCTCCCTAATCCTCGTTTTGCTCTCCAGTCCCGTTTGTCCAAAGCCGTTCTTCCTTCTATGAAGTGGGCCAGTCATCGATTATAGCTTGTTGACTACTATTAATTTCACTGAGGAAAGGTGGTGTAGTGGCAAAAGGCATAGCTTATATGTAACGTGCACGGTCAAAGGATCAAATCCTGTATGGTACGCGATGAAAGCCAATCAAAACCTCCATCCCTTCAGAGATTTATCGGTCACGAAATGTTTGGGAGGATAAAGACGTCGATTTGTATATCGGCTGATCGCAAGCCATTGTGTAGGCCAACTCGCATTCAAAACACCTCCACGATTAAGAATGGAAGTCGAATGCGTGGCGCATCCCAAAAAGCATTTCTCAACGCTGAGAAGTTTATCTTTTTGTACTTTTTATGGAAAGGAATAGTCTAGTAGTGATAGAAGGGCTGATGATAGCGTTCATAGCCCACGTTTTCGGAGAGTTCTCCTAACACTGCGAATGCATTCCTTTAAACGGATTTGCCGAGTTCCCAAAAACCTGAGGGCTATGTATACCGATGGCATTCATATCAATTTCACCTTACGGTGACCAAGTGTTTTTTCTGGATTAGTCTGATATTCCCCCGGATCGATGAAATAATCTTGTATGGTAGAAAACTTCGTCACTCAAGAAATGATAGATCAATATAGGTCATTGAATCAGCCTCTAAAGGCGACTCTCTATTCACAATAGGTTCCGAATGCATGGCGCACCCCAAATAATTCAATCAAGACCGTCCACGTCATCCTTCTGCATGGGATCAGACATCAGATGACTGAGAGAACTTCCCCCACATATCGGAGCACCGACAATCGATAAGGGTTTCCGGGGTCTCGATTGACGTTGTTCGCAGATGGCAGCCGAGAGGGTGATGGTGGTGTAAAGCTGGGCGAGGAAAAGCGCGTCTGCGTAGGCGATTAGGCGAAAACATAAAGCGAGCATGCACGACGAAGGAAAAACGACCGCGACGACGACGACGGCGGCGAAATAAATAAATAAATTAAGGCCAGCATATTATTACATACATACAAGCGTATGCACTAACCAGGACGGAGACGCCGTTCGGGATCTGAGCATCGAGCGAGCGTGAATCAGGGAAAATCGATTCCCGGAAGGGGGTGTCCGTAAAAGGATGCTTCGCCCGCAAGCGTTTCAATGACACTTAGTGAAAAATGGAAACGGACTAGCATCAAATGGTTCGCCTTATTGAATGCATTTGGGATAAGCCGCGGATTAGACCTCCATTCACGAAAGCCAGAGGTAGTTGAATGGTTTCGTGACTTATTCATACAACGAGACTTGGAAGAAAGCTGTAATTTGGCTGACGTACTAGCTACGCTTGCGAACGGTGGCGCTTACTAGATTTTGAAAAAATAGGAACGGGAGAAGGGGAAGATCGGGCCAGCTGGCCTGCTCAGGATGCCGAATTCTTTCTTAAAATTCAAAAATAGACTTAAAACTACGAATACGACTGACTAGTTCCTGCAGGTTTTTCAGGCATCTATAGGCTATACCTTGGCGAAATAGCCTATGTGAGGGCGATAATATATTACCTATATGGCTCATGGATCAAGTCGCGCTCGCATACCGTTCGAAGTCTTCACCCTTAAATGGGCTCAAATGGGCTTGTATAGAAGATATGCTACTAGTTTGGGCTTCGACTAGTATCCGCAAGCCGTTTCAGAGGCTATTCGGGTGCCAGTATGTAGACCAGGTCTAGAAGTGCGCTAGAGAACGGGAACATAAACACCGGCAAGAATAATTGCGCCATGCACATGATCTCGTGCGATGTGCCGCTGAGGATGTGGGAGTTTTCGGGCATCGTCCTCACGATGCTTCAATAGAGACTCGAGTGCACCTGTACGATGCTCTCATTATGACTCTCGCTATAAAATATCCATCCTCAAGGGACAGTTTGCGAAATTTATCAGCCGTGAAGGGATGATATTGGAGTTGAGCGAATGAATGGACACAATAGAGTATAGTTGACGCAGGGTTTTGAGGAATTGAGTCGAAAGCTCACAGACGGAACTAGCAGAAAGGTAAATAGGTACATAACTGTACAAATAGGACTATAGGTAGCAGCTTCAGGCGATGATTTTTGCCACAATGGCATCTCCGGTCACTCTATTTATATTTTTCATCGCACTCATTCTATTTCCTCCTCAAGGATGAAATTAATGAGCAAACAATCAGACGAACTTAAAGCTATTATATAATAATGCGAAGAACCTGACCGTGTCATAAATAATTCTTCCATATATAGTGTTTGGAAAAAGTAAAAAGAGTAAAAAAAAGGAAAAAAAAGTAAAAGTAGTGCAGAAGATGTATTCAGATAAATGTGACAGAAACTACATAGAATGTGTGTTGATACCGGCGCCAGTCCGGAATCGAATCCTGACATCAGTCCATAGCCCAGATAAAGTTCATACAAATCTCTACATTTGCGTTTTTAGGTTAGTGGCTAAGGATTTAAAAAACACAAAATTAAATCCATGGCCCTATCATCATTTACAGCCGAAGACACAAACTGTTAATGATTTGTCTCATCGTTTTTAACGAACAGCTGCGAGGAATCGGAGACCTACAGCATTTAACACAGAGGAGCAATCCATCAACCTTCATATGAGACTGAAAGAGTCAGCGCAGTAATCGAGTCCGAAGTGCAGCCTGCTGAGCGCCTGATCAGTGTTTATCAAAGGATTTTCTTAAGCTCCAAAGGGTTTCATCTTGAGCAGATCAGGTTAGGTTTGGGTCCACTTCGATGATCCGGGGAAAATCTTATGTGGTCTAATTTCGGAAAGGGTAACTAGGCTAATATCCCCAAGGAAAGAACATCTAGGCGGTATTAGCAATCAAGAAAAGCGACTGACGAGTGATACAAAACGGGAGTGTTGCTACTGTTTGTTCCCTTTTACGCATCTTTACTCTCCACATAACTAAGGATCTGGATGATCGACTCGCTGAAATATTTTATCGGCCAGTGAGGCCAGTTCTACTGTAAAACACAGTCAGTTTCAGGGACACTTCTACTAGAAAGAGCGTTTCTTCAAAATGTTTTATTCTGAAAATTGCAGAGGCTTATTGGTGAGAGCACAGTAACCGTGGTCTTCTGGCTAAATGCGAAAAACAGCGAGGAGAAATGCTCAAGTCGATCATCTGGATGACAAATTTTTGAATTTATATTAGCATTCCAGATTGCTCAATACCAACAATGAAACCTATTCTCGACGATGGCGCCACTTGGCGGCAATCTGTGAGCCCCACACTATATTGCAAAAATTAGTCATCACCGGGGATCGAACTCTAGACCTTTTCCTCATCACTGTTTTGGTATTCCTGGAAACATTCAGGAAAAATGGATCATGGTTTGTGCGTGTTCTCATCGGACCGTAAACTGCTAAAAAACATTGAAAAGCGCTCTATGTCTAAAGATCTTCTTTGTTACAGGGTACTTAGCAAAAGATGTTCTGTAACGGTTCTGATAGTTACTCACGGTTCTGAACCGCCAGCTACAACGATAAATCATAAACTTCTACGGGTAAAGCTTTCGCCTTGCATGCCGCGCACTCTACTTACAGATTAAGACCGTGTATTAACGGAAGCGGTATGGCCACACAATGGTATGGGGCGCCAGTCGATAAAAGTGGGGGGTTTTTCGACAGTTAGTAAGCAATTTGTCGCTCGCACGCAAGCAGATGGTCTCGTATAAGGTCAGTTGGCTTGACCGAGGTTGGCAAGAGCATTTGACCCTGAGCCGTTGCCTGGAAAAACACCTAATGCCATCTAACACGAACCCCTGCTTGTTGACAGTATCAAATATTCAATTATCAAGAATAACGAAAAAATAATAGTGCTTCGAAGACGGAAATGGTTGCAAGTAAGATAGCAACTCTTCGAAAAGGGCCAACTCGAAGTGACGTTGAAGGAAAGACTGTTCGGATCATTGTTTAATGGAATGGTGTCATGAAAATGGATAGTACGTGTCAAAAGCCACTCAGTCTTGTGGTTGTGTCGAGACAGCTGTCACCACCAACTTTGGAGTTTTAACAGCGGCATAGCGCGTGGTGCAGAAGAGAACATTACAGTTTAACGCTATCAGAAGTGTTATTGCCGGTCGGTGATGATTCGCTTAGGAAAGCGCCATGAACTAGATGTCCAATCATAGTCACGACAGAGAATGGGCCTACTAACAAGCATCTTGCGAATTTTGCGAAGAAGTCTTTCTATTCATTGTAATGTCAATGATACAACTGCTCAGCTATTCAGGACTTGGCAGGCGACAGAACCATCATAGAATGGTGGGTCACTCATCAGATAGTTTTGCTCAATTATCAATGTCAATAGACCAGCTTAGAGCCCGTTTGCCTATCATGAGTACAAGGCTATGCCACATCGAAAACAGCGAGACAGTTGATTACCGGATATTATCTGTGATAATGCCTGGCGGTATTTTAGTAGACGGTATGGCACAACTGAGCCGCATGTAATGCGCATCGAAATGAACTACCCTGTTACTAATGGCCAATAAGAAGGTGTCCAAAATCACCCATGGCGCTCAGCTAACAAAAATCAAATAGAGCTCTAATTTTTAATTTTTTTCTAGCATCTACAAGACGGAGAAAGAGAGGAAGAAAGAATAGAAGAAAAAATACCTCATACGCTCAACTCTTCAAGAAACGGGCAATCCATAGACATCTAGGAGGTGGACAATTGCTCGTCATACTACGTTCTTCACACCGTGGGAACCCAGCCCGTTTATTAGTATAAAAAGTGAGATTATTACCGCGACTGCAAAGGCCATGCTAGGATACAATGTGCCATGCATTTGACAACGCTGCAGAAAGCTTTTCCCATTGAAGACCCCCTTGAGTTCGTTTCACTCTCTACCTTCACTTTGCTATGTCACCATCTCGAGAATCATTAGTTCATTGCTATGAGAAAAATGAAGGCTAATTGAAAAGAAAACGACAAAAATACTGCCAAGAAAAGTATGGCGAGGAATACTTCTGATACTTGCTGAGGACAGAGCCTAGAAATCTCAGCAGAAACAGTCAGCCAGGAAGTGGGTCCATACAACAACATTCCGTTGGATGTCCTTAAGAAGCGTCATCTACTCGTGAATTCTTAGAAGGTGAGCAGTTGAGTGCGTAATCCCAATAAATATCTGCGTATTCTGAACGAGGAGAGACCTTTGAACTGCTGTTTGGAAATAGGCTGTATTTTTTGTTCAAAATGTTATTTAGAATATTCGAAGCGTCGATTTCATCATTTCAGGCGCAGTCATTCGCCGCGCGAACGAACGGGCTATTTAGAAAAAATTGATTCAGATGCTTTTTGATAAATAAGACTATGCACTGCTCAATGAATTTATGTACATCAGGCGCACTAATTAGATAAATTGATGGCCATATACCTCCCTTCATTCAGGAGATAAGATGGTACATTGGTCTCTTTTTTTAGGCAGTGATTGTTTCGGATTTGGATTTTTCAGACGATAGTCGAGGTACTTGGAGTGACGGCTCACTCACTCCACTCTCTTGGCGCGAGCTTGAAGTAGTCTGATGATCGGCTGTCTCTTTTCATGCACTCCATCCGGTGAATGTCGGATGGAACCTCGCGCAGGCCAAGCAACCCTTGCAGACTTTCAGGGTCGGCGAATTAGCACCATACTTACCGTACCATACCAAACGAAGATCAAATCACTGTCATGTACATTGGTTATCCCCCTAAGTTGTTCTGCAGACCATATCACATTCAAGCGCCATTGCGATCCTGATTATGAGTAGAGTGTGTGGCGCATTCCAAAACGAATTTATTATATTTCGGTCCTACTATGTGCCATAAGCTTGAGTAAGTTGTGTGGTCAGCTGGGCAGTTGAAAATACTCCAGAAAGGGGAACCGAAGCCTTGTGAACCACGGCAGTCAGCTATCCGATTTCTTGCTTGTTTTTTGCTTCCTTCGTGTCCAGTTTACACCATCGTGATAAAAATAGCCGATGAGTTGTGCTACGAGCTGCAAAAAAGTTATGACCGCAGCGCGAAACCATTTCCCAGGCTTTTTTTCTGCGAATTTCTGAGCACCTGTATTTCGTTCGAAAAACATGGATAACGATCACGATCACTTTTTCATCTTATTCTTCAGCGATTGCCCCACTTTGTAGAGGGTTCCGCTTTCCTGCTATTTTGACCACACTTTCCCTGATTTATGCTTGGCCGGGATGGAGGCCAACTATTGTAAACTCAGGTCCCATGCAGCGTGTCTATCCAGCGCTGCTTCAGGCGCTCTTTGAGATTTTTCAGGATATCTCAGGTCGTGGGCGATTTTACGGACGCTGTCATCATTCGAGCGAAAAAAGTGACCAAACCATGAAGTCGAGCTTTGTGCATTTTGCCAGTGATGGGAGCCGGACCAAAAAAGTGGGGAGAAAGTGGGAAAAATGGCACAAATTTGAAGCACTAGCTTAAACTGGCCCCTTACCTAATAAATTATTCTGAACTCTGAATTGTACATGAAATCCATTTCGAAAATCGAGAGAAAGTCGAAAGTGCTGCGCATCCAGAAAAAGAGATAATCAGATAGTCAATATGAGTGTTCTCATTTTTTTACTGGAATATCGAGTTATGAACAACCCATTCCCCTTTCGACAGCAGGGCGAGCCCGCTCAAAGCTAGTCGTCCTTGGCATAATGACCAACGGGAGGGGTTCGTATTCGCGGGTTTTGGAGAGGGCGTATTTCGGGTCAAAAGGTTAGAAAGAGAGGATGTATTTGTGGTCCTTTCAACGGATAGAACTGGAGAGACAGTCAGACAAACTCACCACCCCCTCCATTCAGGGTGACGGCCATTTTGGAAGAAAAAGTGGCGGAGTTGAACGTGTGGGCTTGTTCCAGAAACCACAAACAGCAACATCATGGTGCTGAGGTGATGGGTCGAGTTTTGGTACTAGATACCCCTGAAGACTCACTTCGTGTGTGGTGAGGGGCTCAAAGTCCGGCAAGCGGTTGCAAAATTCTGACATAACAACGCTGATCCTGACCGAACCTTGCTTCTCGCTGATCCAGTGAATAGTAGGTGGTACCCTTCTTGACGTGAAAGGTACATGCAAGTTTGCTAAATTCTGCTCCAAGCGCCAATCTGACTACGCTTTCAGGGCACGGGGTCTTCCCACTGAATGCTTGCTTCCATCATATGCCCTCACCCCCAATTTGGCCAAGCAATATGGTCCACCCACGCTGGAACTCCTCTCCCTGCGAAAAATCGTATTACTGTTGCTGAACTCATGGAAAACCGTGATGCCCCTCCTATGCACCATAAAGCAAAGGATAAAAGGATAAAGCATTTGCCGTTGATCAATCCCTTTTTGGGATGCGGCACGCATTCTACTTCCATTTGTACATTCGTAGTGGCGTTTGAATGCGATGTGGCCTATACAATGACTTGCGGGGGCCAGCCGATGTACAAGTCAGTGTTTTTATCCTCCCAGACAAGTCTGGTACCAATTAACCGACCCCGGAGGGATGGAAGGCTTGGTTGGCCCGGGCGACTCACGACCCAGGATTTGATCCCCGGGCCTATGCACCATCACTTGGAAATTTCAACATAGTGGAACACTCGAAGGTCAGTTTTGCTGGAGAAGGAATCAAGAGAGATCAAAGGGTGGGTAGACCGAGCAAAACGAGGTATGAACAAAAGAAAAGGATGAATTATTCAATGAATTGTGGAGATTAGGAGGAAAAGAACAACTAAAGGCTATAAGCGAAGGGCTATCCATGAAAGCTGGCTGTCAGGTCTCATCAGACCGATTTCTTTTTACCTTGAATCTTCACTTGCATAATCTTGCTACTTACAACTAGATACTCGGCGGAATCGGCCCATTAAAACTGCTTTGAAAAAGATCGATCCAATCGATTGAACTACTATGTAAATGAAAAACGATGAAAGACCGGGTGAATACTGCGAATTAAGAGATACTGAGTAAGAGGTTGGGATGAGGTGGTGTTGGTGGTGGAACTGAGACAGCCAACAAGAAGGGTTGTATAGCAGCGGCTGTTTCCCATCTATTACACAACGCTGAGCCGCTGCTCCACTGCTAGGACCACAGCTCGGCCCTGACGCGATTTTCATTGCTCTTTTATATTAACTACTCTAGAATTTCGCCAATTTTTATGTTATAGTTGACAATATTGTCGCTGAATTTTGTCACTTTGTGCGAATAAGAAAGCTTCCCAGTAACAAAAGCCACTGGAGTCGCAAGATCATCCGTTTTTCCAAAGAACTCGGCTCATCAGCTGCCACATAACATTCAATGGATTCTAGGCCGGCTATTGTCAGCGATCATTATGATTTTTCAGTACCGCAGGAAGTTCAGGGGGCGCACGTCACGGATCAAATCTGCCGCGAATAGCTTAGCATTTCAGAATCGTCCACTTGAAGCAACCGCCCAGGATCAAGTTGGGGAATACCAGCGCTTCCAATAAACACCGTGGCGTGGGATTGGCTCAAAGAAAAAAAATTGAGATCTGCTGATGAAGCCCTTAACAAGACCATCCTTCCCCCCTGGGATGAGGAAAGTGTGTGTCTGAGAGCTTCTGAACCTGCTGGCTCCATAGATCCCATCAACCGACGCAAGTTTGAACTTGGCACCAAGCCATAATCCACTTTGCGCGTTAAGGTAGTGAGGAATCTCGTCCAGTTGCTCACATTTGCTCAGATTCGTTCTGTTTGTAAGGCTCTCGCCTCTCTGTCGCGCACTTTTGAGCCGCGATAGCGTAAGTTCTGAAACACTAATAGATAGC
>MU874067.1:0-11715 GCA_036418205.1 Ostertagia ostertagi
AAAACAGCCATTCTGTTGCAAGACTTAAATACTGACCTAATAGAAATCTCTGTGATCACTACCATGCCTAGATTTACGCAAGAACTTGGAAATTGTTCCTATTTAACAAGCAAAATTTCATGTTGCCTCGATTCCCGTCCTCTGAGCGAGACAAAGCGCGCGGACTTACCACTGTCCACCACCTCTCCATGTCGGTGACGGCCCATACACCGATGATGGGCCTAAAATATGTAAAAAGACACAATAGCTAATACAGAGGGTCGTACAGATACCCTCCGAAAGGGAGGGGGTCGTAAAAATTTTGAAATCTGCGCAACGCACGGTTGACCCTGGTTGTACCTTGATCTGAAATGATGAATGGTTTCAGAAGCAGTAACTGTATTACGTGCTTTGATACAAATACCATGGTACATGTTACAAGGATGCAGGTCTATTTGTACTAATCCGATCCGATTGCAATGCATTGCCACGGCATGAGATTGACCATTGCGCTACCAAATAGTACACGATGGCTGAAAAGTATAGGCCAATGTCAGACTTTGCGAATCGCGCGATTCGCTACTAGCGATTCGCGCGATTCGCTAGCGTCCGCGGTCGCGTTGCGGTACCAGCCAATTGAGTGATTCACTGGCCGCGACGCGACCGCAGACGCTAGCGATTCACTGGCCGCGACGCGACCGCAGACGCTAGCGAATCGCGCGATTCGCAAAGTCTGACATCGGCCATAGGACGCCATGTCATTGGTTGTAAAAGTCGAGAAGGGGACTCGATTAACAAACCAACTTTACAGCAAGATAAAATTGAGCTACATGATCACTCAAGACAAGACGACTCCACTTCAACATAGGCCTGCTGACGTCCAACGACAGAATCAGCAGTGCGCCGCAGGTAGCCAACGGCGATGTCGTCCCACGTCTTCTGAAGCGCTAACTTTAGAGCATCCCAACATGCTGTAGAAGTCTTCTGAGATGTTGTTTTCTTAATCCCCTTATAGAAAAGTCCATCGGCTCAAAACCTGGGAAGAAGCAGATCACACTTTCTTGCTCTAGTGGCCGGGGAAGTGCACGTTTATAAAGGCTTTGGACGATTTGAAAGCTTATAAGGGAGCCAATATGTCAGATGAACAACGTTCATTGCAGCAAGGATGCTTATAGGGATCGGAAATAGCATATCGCATTACCGCATCGTCGTCTTTACAAAGGTCAATTTTCTGGAGCGAATAAGCACAAATGAATCATTTCATTTTTGGATGTGACTCTCACGCGAACAATCAACACTTTCTAGGAAGCAGATGCTTATAAAACCTAGATTAGCATCAGAGACCAGAGCAGAGAGAGCTTAGTCTCGTTTTATGGGGGGACACCTAGGAACTTATTCTGCCCGTTCACACCTCATCAAACCTCATCACAACGGGCATCCGGATGCAGCGAAGAATTTTGAGGCGGCATGGCGCCAAGCTGACACTCTTTATCGTCACCCCCCCCTCCCCCTATCAATGTTTGTAATAGGATAATTGTGATAACACTCTACGGCTATATAAACACCTGCTGAGCACACTTCCGGTCATTCCACATGGTGCTGCAGTGGCAGCTGGAGGGCAGTGGAGAAGGAAGGGAGGATGGGGAGGGAGGCGGAAAATCTACCGTCGCGGCTTGGTTTCGGGGGGGGGGGGGGGGGGGAGTGGCGATTCCCTCTATGCGAACTCCTTTTTGCTGCATGCGCCTTACCTCCAGGTGGAAGGGACCACAGCGGAAAACGTAAAGTTTACGCAGGAAAGGAAGGTCCCGGCAGGTAGACGGTGGACCAATCTGGTCCTTTTAATATTTCAAGACTGACCCTCGGCTGGCTGATTGATGAGGTGATTACCTTGAAGTTTCAGTGTTTTTCTATGCAGTAGAAGTAAAATGCATGGCGCATCCCAGAATTGATTGGTCAATGTGACATCAAGCTCTATCGTTGTTGTTGTTGATTTTTGGGAGAAGATCTGATTAATGTTTACTTTCCAGGCCCGACAAGGTCATATGTGGATTCCAGCGACTGATAAGTCACCCTTGGGAGGGCTTTTTCGATAGAGGTCGTATGTGTTCGTTATGTAAGGACATTTGACTGCTAAATGATTGACGCTGTGTCCCTATGGCTGTTGTCAGCGGTGTTAGGTGGAAGGGTTTTGTGACTGCCGAATCGCGAATGTCGATGGAGAGTGTTGTGGTTGAGTGGCCAATCAAACAGATTCAATCCGGAAATCGCCGGAACTTGAGCGGTCACCGTCAGCCAATTGTCAGCAGCCAGAACAAGAGCGCTCAGTGCGGAAACACGGCCGGCGTTGCAAAAGCGCTGCGCTGGTGAGCCGGCCAGCCCCTTCCAGCAGAGCTCTACGAGTGAGCAGACAAGCGCGCCTCGGCGTTTAGCCAATTAACGTCGTCTAATTACCATAACAAACAACAAATCACAAGCAATTGGACGTCAGGTCAAATGAAAGCATCGCAACCAATTATTAACACTCAGAAAGCCGTGTTTGTTCTTTGCAGGAAATGCCCATGTTTTGAAATATTTATTACGAAATCACCCGACACGAATTCAAATACAAAGAGATCTTTCAGAGAACCGGAACAGACGAATGCGAGATAGGCAAAAGAATCGGAAAGTCCACGACTAGAGAGACAGAGAGCCTCGAAAGAGGAGCTATAGGTCATCAGCAAGCAACGAGTCAATCGGAGAAATCACGTCTCCTTGACGGTGACGCGTGTAGCTTCATGTCTTGTATGGGAAAAGGAAAAGCTGGAGATGGACTGGGAGAATCGTCCGAGGACTCGCCATCCGGCACCGACAAACCCATGTGTCGTCGAACCTAAAAAGAACAGTTGATGAGGTGTTGCGTCAACTGTTTAGATAACACCTTATACCCTAAAAAAGGGTTGCTTCAATGTTTATTCAGGGAATTATTGATCTGTTTGTAAGCATGGGGAAGAAGTGGCACAACGTGATCACGCAAAATGTTGCTTGAGGTCCAAGACAACTTGTTGCTTGATATGGTCACTAACCACCTTCCAAAAATGGGTTAGCCATGACAATGGGAGGTCCTTCAGGCTGTGGGATGCGCTTTTTTGAAACGGGAATGTCCTCTACTTTGCCAGGAACACGGGTGGACACAAAACAGACGGCCAGTTTTCGCTAAACGCCCTGCAGTACGCGAAAGAGGTTACAGAATTGGCCAAGTTCAATCCCCGTGGCGACAGAATGTTTGCAGGTTAACGTTATGCCGAGCTTCCACATTTTTTCTCCAAACAGCCGGCAGTGCCAGCAGTAAAGTGTCAACCAGGTCACACCATGACTCGTACTACGGTAGAAGCTCCAGATATCACTCTAAAGTTGTGAATCACCCATTCCAAGTGATTTTTTCGGGCCTTTCTCAGCCTACAGGGGCCACTCAACGAGAATGAACGTTAGCTTTGTAGCCTAGGTGAGATCCCCTACCAACCGTTCAAAAACAGCTCCCTATACCCTGAAAGAAATCCAGTGTGAGGACCCAAGACCGAAGCTACTTATGTAACAAGGAATCCCTGCTCTCTTTTGTCTGATCTGAGATTTCTACTTCTTATCTAAGATTCCCGTTTAGTAACCGGCGTGCCGCAAAATGCTATATTTATGTCAGTTCAGCTTATTTTATCAGTATCTAAACTGTGGCAACTGTAGTCACCTACATTGGAACGTGAACGTCTCCTTCCAATCCAGATTATCAACCTGCCAGATCAATGTGAGCTGTTGTAGTGCATGTGAAGTTAGGCTATGTAGGGTCGTAAGGGAGGCCCGAGGAGCAAATGAGGGCGAAATTTTGGAAGAAGAAAGTGAAAAATTTGATGACACTAATTGCTGCATGGTTGACTAATTCTGAGTAGTAGTAATGAACAAAGCTGTTCGGGAGTTATTTTCACAAATACTGAAGAATTAGGGTTGCTCTGAGTTACAACAAGTACCTTCGAACGAAAAACGCCACTCACGCAAACGCCAAACATTCAGGCGGCAATTTTCGTGGTCCTTTGTGAGCTGCACGTTTTTACTGAACAGAGCGAAAATTCGGAGTTTGAGAAGCTTTCAGCACGCAATTTGTAGCTTTTCTTCCTCGACTCTTCGACAAATCATTTTAGCCGTGAAAAACGCCTGATTCGTGAATCTGTTGTCCATTGTCTTCAGAGGATTTTCGTTTTTTGCAAAGCAAAACTAAACCAATTTTTCCAGCGAGCGGCAATTTTCGACCGTGTTCGCACAGAATGTGATCTTTGGTTTTTCCTTCAAAATCGAGACACTTTCGAAGGGCTGCTTCAATGGACAACTTGAGACGTCAAGGCTGCGATGACTTACGCAGAATTTTTTTGGGCTAAATTTTGGCTTGCAAGCGGGTCAGTTCTTGAACCTTGATCTAAGAAGGGTCGCCGTATATTACCGTATATTATCAAAGACCGGATTAACGATTATTGGGCCACACGCTTTCATTTTATGACCCCCTACCAGTTCCCGCTCCACCCCTTCCCCTAACGCACTCCAATAAATGAGTGCCAAATAGCCTCTACTACTTCTTGATAAGTACGTTCTCTGAACGCTGTTCCTAGCGGTTTCGCAGAAAAAAATCCAGCAAAAAAATAGAAGTGGTGGTAGGGTAGGGCAAACCCCGTCTTCTGAAGGGATTGCAGTGAGGACCCAATAGCTGTTTCCGATACTTCCACTTTGACCCTTATCAGAGCCCTTCTGGTGAAAAAAATGCTTTTCAATTTGCCCCATTAGGTACTCGCCCATCTCACCTCCTCCTTTAGCGCCTAAACCTTTCCCATGAGAAGTGTTTATCATATACATTTATTAACAACTTATTGGAACTCATAACTTTCTAGTATCACGAAATTTTCACTGCGGGAACGTTTTTTTTTTCGAGTAATCGAGAAACGAAAACTAGTGATTTTGTTATCAAACACTTGTGACAAACTACGAAAAACATTTCGGTGTTTGCTCTCTCTGCTCTATCGTTTCAAACTGAAAGAAACTAAACTTTCAAATACAAGGCTTTTAAGTGCATTCTAGGCTCGGGTGGGGAAAGCAGTCTGTAAATTGCTTGAGATTGTAAGGAAACGCTCAATTCTAGGACTAAACCTTAGAGAAGTGCGTAATAAGAGTGAAATTTCATTTTCTCAGGCATTCGTCTCTCTCCGTTACAACTTACCCTGATAGATTGCCTCCTTCCCCCCCCTCGATGCACAATGCGACTTTTTTTAATCCTATTTTGCTTTATATTATCAATTTGAGGCACTCATTACTACTCCTCCGACGCGTGCGGTTCCTTCGAGTGCTCAAAAATGCCTAACTGATTTTACCATCTATCGCAATAATGGACATTGGTGATTTTAAAAAGCGCTGCTGAGTAAAGGGCTGATTTTAAATGAGCATCGGTCACACACCATGGAGGCTTCCACTGCCCCCCCCGCTGGAGCTTAGTCCCAGCGGGGGGGGGGGTGGAAGCCTCATGGTGTGAGCGCCATGCTCATTTTCCCCCGAGCTTTTGCCCTCTTTCTAGGCTTAGTCCTAGGGATTTCCCCCTTATATTGCGATAGCGCCTAATTCCATTAGGATACTTCGGAAGATGGTTGAACTCGGAAGAAGTAGAAAAATGCATTCGTTGGATAAGCGGTACCTTTCTTTGAGCTCTCCGCCGTCTAAAATCGCCTCTTTCGAAATCGCGAAGGCATGCCGGGTGCACAGCCCAGTAATGACCCTAAACGGAAGTAATAGTTACAAGAGAATTGCTAAAGATCCTAAGGGAACTCTCACCTTTACCGTTGGCGATTCGACAGCTTTGCCGAACAATGTTAGGCTAAATTGTGTACTGATGCTGTCCTCCACCGGCACGCGGTGCGGAAGGTACGGTAATGACCCTCATTATCCACTTCGTTACACCTACAAAACCACCACCCACAACACCCCACAGGCCGCCACAAATCGCGAGAAGCGTTATCGACGCAACTGAGGGAAAACGTTCCTCGGAGTTCTATAAGATTGCTGAGTTGCGGACAGAACTTTAGCCCTAGCCGGGATTCGTATTAGGATCTCTTGCTTTCCGGGTAGTTGTAAGCAGCACAGTTATAACCTTGGAAAGAAACTGGACAGCAGAGATACATGGTATTAATACGCCGGCTAGCGCCAATTTTTGCCCACAATACAGCATTTCAGAGCCTCGTAAGGCTGACGTCAAACTTGCGATTGTGGAGGTTCGCAATAAGCTTCGGCATTTGGCTAGTTCGTAACGATTGGGATCGCGTTAGCGGCACCAGCCAATTGAAGATTACGTTGCCGCGAAGCGCGACGGAAACGCTAGTATTCGCCTCGATTCGCAAAGTCTGAACCTCCGCCTGAGGCGGACCTATTCATAAAAACAGTTAGCTGGATTTCAGACCACCTCTTACTCACTGAGGACCATTTTCTTCTTGTCCGGTGATGACAATATCGCCATTGCGATGAGACCGATGTAGGAGTGCTGAGGCTTGGGTTGGTCAAGCATCGGGAACAGTGCCGACGGATCAAAGAAGTTTCGTGGCGGAATCAGCTCGGATCGCAGCGGAAAGCCGTACCGTGGCATTTCCTGGCGATCGAGGCCGAACAACGCCCGTTGGTAGTCGCGTAGAGCATCAGCACAAAGCCGATCCATTCCTAAACCTGAAGAACGTACACAAATGACGGATTTCACGACTAGAAATTGAAATATGAGCAATAGATTCTGATGTAAAAATGACTGTTGGCAACTGGGATCATATCTTATCGCTATAGTGGTAATAATCGGCTTATTTGGAACAGCCCATGACACGGCTAATGACCCATAGCACTGGTTTTTTCTAACAATGCGGAAACATTGTGTCATTGTGTCACAATTCCAAGCAATTTAGCCCGTGCGAATGGCCCAAAAACCCTATTTATACCTATGCGTACTTTATCTGGCGCCAGGATTACGAGGGGAAGTCAACGCTGGACGCTGAGATGAACGTGCTACTAGCAAACCAAGCCACAACCGCCCTATGGCAGGTAATAGATAATCGTCTGTCACCGAGAGGAAACAATTTGGCACTGGGTGATAGGCGCTGAGGGCCACAAATACCTCGACAAACAGGAAAAACCGTTCCCGCCTATTATGTCGAAAATATCCGCATTCAGACGATGATTGGATTTCTTCTAAGAAATCTTCATAGAAAAGACGGGAGTGGGACGTTTTCAACGGGAAAACGAAGAACAACAGATGAGAATCAAATTTTTCACTGGAGTTTTGGGCAGGGATGTTCTGCGCAGGAAGTTGTGCGTTTTCCGTGGGAAGGGGGGGGGGAGGAGGTAGCGTGTGGAGATGGTCCTTGAACGAGGTGCTGCTTGAAAGAAAAATTGCTTGCAAACACCTCTCGACAAAGTTTAATAAACGATGCCCGAAGGGAACTGAAGTGTTACCTCGTCTTCACAGAACTTTTGGAAGGCCTGGAACCCGGCCTATCCTATTTACCGGGATCCGAACTCAAAATTCTAGGCTGAAGCCGAACCTGCTGAAAGCAGGAACGTGAGAGAAGCTACCAGGTAGTGAAGCCCTGTTCAAGAAGCAATGGAAGAGTTGGGAGGGGTGATATAAGGAAGAAATGATGTGTTTGGTGATTAGCGCCAGCTACGTTTCTCCTAAACTAAGTGGAGAGGGCGGTATAGGTTCCTCTGTGGGGGCGTGTCTTGTCATAGTGCCCAACGCAATCGTATTAGACGAAGAATACGGTAATGAAACGCGGCAATCGCATTGCGACGTCGCGAGTGGCGCTGATTGTTTGAGGCAGCAAATTGTCCACTTAGCCATCGCCGTTGTTGTTCGAAATCTCACACAAAGAAGTGATGAAGCGCCATCGCACCTCGCAAGATTCACCTAAAAATTTCGCCGCCGCACTATTGTGGGTGTCTCTCGAGCTTCTATCCGCTGCGGAAGTTTAAAATACCAGGGAGATGTTCACGCTAGTTTAGAAAGGTTGGGAAGAATGAAAGAGAAGTGATTTTAAGGATGGGCTGGGATCACGTCACCAACATGGACCAAAAAAGGATTGAGGTAGGGTTACGATGAAATTAGCAGGTTGGTCCAATTTCTGCAACCATATCGCTAATTTTGGACTTTATTACTTTTTTCGGGTCTATTCCAGTTAGGGGGGGGCATCATGATGCAGTTTCTCGGCGAGCTAATGTAAACTCGAACATTCCAGCTTCTCACGCATGTCAAGTGACTGCCCTCACCCCCCCCCCTAGGCTGGCTACACTCCCCCTGGCTCAGAGTTACCGTAGCTTTTGGGAGTCCGCCATGATGCGCCCGCTAAATGAATTAGCCCGCTTTTTCATTATTCCTTTGTTAATTCGTATAGAATCCTTCTATTTTATAAAGCGCTAACTTTGTGTGTCGGTTTGTGTATCTGTATGTGTGTGTGTGTATGTATGTATGTGTGTCCGTCCGCAAAATGAAGTGAGTGAGAAGGAAGCTCATGGGATAAACAAACCGCTAACAAATCGGGTAGCTTACAGGATTTGAGATATCAATGTTTTGTAGCAGGATAGTTGTGATAACACTCTTAGGGCTATATAAACACCTGCTTAGCACACTTCCGTTCATTCCACATGGTGCTGCAGTGGCAGCTGGAGGGCAGTGGAGAGAGGAAGGGAGGATGAGGAAGGGAAGCGAAAAATCTACCGTCATATCATGATTGTGTCCCTTCTACTGTATGAAACACCATTGTGTTGCATACGCGTCACTTCCAGGGTGTTGGTGTCACAGGAGGAAGGGACCATAGCGGAGGATAGAAAGCTTGCGCAGGAAAGGAAGGTCCCGGCGGTTGACGGGGGACTAATCTGGTAATTCATATAAATATCATGATCCATAAGCCTATTGTCAACGCACTAGAGCTCGTTCCGATGCTATGTCATAAACCCCACTGACTTATATCGAAGAACACTTGGATTGTTGTTTTGGATCATATTGCATAGCAACGAGACTTATTCGTGGTAGGTTGATCTCGACGAGAGGGAAATAGGTTATTCGTCGCGTTGGCAAAAGGTCCGAGGGCTACAGAGGTGGATACGGACGAAACCTATCGTCCGAGAGCTCAGAATTTTTCCGGATATTATTACGCGGTGGTTAAATCCAAAGCGTAAAGAAAGCCGATTTTGTCTTGACTTTCTCTCATTTTAACAGTGTTGCAATCGAGTTGTGGACGGTTGTGACTTAAAGGCAAGAATCAGGATTACATTGATGGGTTGATTCCACTCAAATGTGAAAGTAGGGATGAGAGGTGGACCGCCAATGGAGAAAAAAGGAAAGAAAATCCTGACATGCACAGGAAATACGAGCATTTTGCTCAATGCTGTGGAGAAGTTCAAAAGACAGGGAGGGAGATGAGAGATAATGTGAGCGCAGAGGGTGGTAGAGAATTCCGAGAAGAGAGAGCATAGCAGATCAACGCAGCGACGCAGACAAGACATCGATCGGTGGGCGGACCATGTTATGTTTGGTGGAGTCTGTTACAAGTTTCATGGCGCCTAGGGTCCTGGTGACGGGTTTCGATGTAGAAAGGTGGCGCTAACTTTGCACTTGGGTGCCCAGCACTTCTAGCCATGGTAAGGGCTTCTTAGGTGGGTCTGAGCCCGAACTTTGCCTTTTAAGTAATGGACTGTGATCATCTCTTTCTAGCTCTGCCTCCGCACACCAAATTCCGAAAGCTCACAACTTGGACGACCTGAACTTTCATAGTCCTACTCCAAACTGTTTGAGCTAGCCCTCTGCGCGCTTCTTTCTTTGTAAGATGGCCGCATGCCCCCCCCCCCCCCACTTAAGTTAGCACCCTTCTTTAATCCCTATGAGAGTTTTGGGAAGAATCTCAACAGCCTTTCATAAGTTCAGGCTCTGAAAGGGGTTTCAATGCATATCCGCGAGCGCTCCTGGGGGAGGGAGGGGAGGGGGGGGGGGGCGTAAATTCTCGCAAACTTTCCTCAATGTTCGCTTGACCCCTGAGCGGAGACTAAGGGCCTGTGAGCCATCGTCGTTTTCCCCCGGTAGGGCTTCCTGTCCCTTCCAAGCTAGTCCATGGGTGGCTCAGACTACGTAAAATACTTTTGTAAACCTTGATGTTACCCAGTAAAAGACTCCATAAGTTATACAAACAAACTGAAAAAATAAAGTACGAAAAAATCTGATAGCATTTCGTAACATTAAATGACTCCTCGAGCAGACTGTGCCCTGCAATGCCCGCTCTTACCGGATAATTCCCGATCAATAAATTAATCCGATCTCCTAATGTAAAGCGCTACAAACACCACTGCCTTATTTCCTTCACACACTGGCTCCATTTTCACCTCTTCAAGGTGGGCTTCTGTGTTTTAAGGGAAGGAGCTGAGATGAATTGTTGAACTTTTTGCTTTCATCACAAGAAAGTACTCGGTAACATTGTCAAGATTTATCGAGTGTCTCAGGTGTTCCTTAAGCATTTAACAATCGATCTAAGTCGTTCAAGCATTTTCATTGAAAAATGACTTGCTACTGCCCGCTACTGGTACTGCCTGCTCCACCTTGCTGAGTGGACGCATCCGAGTTTGAACGTACTATTGGTTTTGGTGGCTTCTGAAAACTTCCATATATTGAATTCGTTTTGCAATAGCTTTCCACACTTTTCGCTCGACGGCATAGCTTCACAAGTTGAATGTTGTCTTTTTAAAGGCACGAGTCGGGATTGAATTGATGCGTTATTTTGTTCAAACATTAGGCAAGGGGTGCAATGAGGAACATTAGTGAGGAGAAAAAGCAAAAAGCACCATAGAAAACACTAAATTTCCCTTAGGAGGCCGGCCGTAGTACGACGGAGAGACACAGCGCTGCGAGGAGAGGGAGAACGCGAGATAGTACGTCGTACGCGAGAGGACGCAGAGACCACGTATGCCGTGGTGGATTACGCTGGCAGCGCGGGCAGCGCGGCGGGCAAGGCCTTAGCGCGATTGCCGCGCACTTTTGGGTCGCGATAGTGTCGCGCCCTCAGTGCTTGGGGAGCCCACTATCGCACCCTGGGAAGAACTTCTGCTGGTTGCCTAATCCTGACTCGTGGCTTTAAGGCAGGATCAGTTCTAGAAAAACTGTTGGAACCCGCAGGCAATGCGGCTGACAAAGAACCTCACCTGGCCACTTTGGTTCCTTCCAATAGCTGCTTGTTTTGCTGCTATCACATGTATCACCTGTAGTCCCCGGTTGATCATCGAATTGCTCGAGCGGGCGCCAGCAACGTCTCCATTCGTCCCTGTCGCGTGCAAGAGTGGTCCAGTGGATCCTCCTCGCTCGAGGGACACGAAGCCCTTCATTCCTTTCGTTCAGAGCTTTCGTGAAGAAGTCTGACCATCGGGCCGGCGGTCGTCCAGGTGTTCGTTTGACGTCCCGAGGGATCCAGTCGGTAACCGCTCTGGTCCAACGGTCATCGCAAAATCGCATGACGTGTCCGGCCCACCTTATCTTCGATTCCTTGGCGAAAACGGCAGCGTCCCTGATCTTCGATCGTTGGCGTAGTTCGGCACTCCGGATTCCCCTCTGCACTTGCGTGTATAGGGTTACTCCTAGCATCGTCCTCTCGACAGCGCGTTGGATAACGCTGACCGCATGCTCGTCCTGCCTGCACAGAATTTGTGAAAAACTTCCAA
>MU874068.1:0-11442 GCA_036418205.1 Ostertagia ostertagi
AACAAACCAAATCGAGTTCGTGGCGCATCTCCCATCGAATTGATTAGTGGCTGTTCTGTTATTCGCAGCTTGACGCTTCAACTGCCTCATTTCAATTTTGAAGGACATTGTGACTGTCCCATCGCTTGACGTCTGAAACGACCCTTTTCGACGCCTTGTGCCCTTGAAAGTACTTTGATCGCAAATTTGAAATCAAAGGAATCGTCCACGAAACCCTTGCAATCTTTTCCGATAGATACGTCGGTTGTGATCACTAGAGACAACGAACAAAGCACAAAAGAGAAGATTCACTTTACAAAGAGAGACAAATTTACGAAAACCACATTTTATGGACGATCATGGGTAGGTTGGGCGGGACGCGTAGGAAGAACTGCACATTGGGTAACGTATAAGGAGGTCGGCGACGCATTGAAAAGATAGGGTTGAAGCATTCGAACTTGGAAACAGACAATAAAGGATAAAGGATAAAGCATTTGCCGTTGATCAATCCCTTTTTGGGATGCGGCACGCATTCTACTTCCATTTGTACATTCGTAGTGGCGTTTGAATGCGATGTGGCCTATACAATGACTTGCGGGGGCCAGCCGATGTACAAGTCAGTGTTTTTATCCTCCCAGACAAGTCTGGTACCAATTAACCGACCCCGGAGGATGGAAGGCTTGGTTGGCCCGGGCGACTCACGACCCAGGATTTGATCCCCGGACCGCTCGCGTGGTGAGCGTGCCACTTGCCACTACACCACTTCCGCCCTAGAAATACGATCGAAAAAGTAGGATACAGTAGAAGAGGGAAATGTAATTGCCATAGGTGGAGAGGGAAAAATGTTCCTAGTTCTTCAAAGGCACTCCGAGAACCAGGTGAAATCTTTTCCGTCGGCGACATTTCTGCCAGATGTACGGTAAGAATTTAAACGCGTGCAGCCCTTTGAGTTTCCCGAACTGTTTACGAAAACAAACACAGCACTTTCTGTTCTTTTCATTCTTTTTTGAACGATAGGTTTCAAGCCAGTGATCTTTGGGTGAGGTAGAATCGTAATTTTTCCGTGGATGGTTCCTTAAAGGCCTTCGATCTGGTCATGCTTGATCGATTTCATATTGGTTTCCTTTGCCTGTTCTTTTATCTCCATGCGAAGTGACGCTTATGCTCACCACACACTTCCCTTTCTCTCCTTATCAAATGTAATAGCAACAAGTAAGAAGCAGCGGAATCGTGGGTAGAATGAAATGCTGAGATCACTGGGTTACAAAGTAATGAAGTGTGAGAGCTCGAAATTACTGCGAAAGGAGGATCTATCAAAAGGTGATTGATGAGGATACAACCACGACGGTGATGGAGCGTTTTTCGGATACTGAAGGTGTTCAAGTGATGGAGAGGATCTCTGCAACACGATTGATTCTCTTGCACGGAGTACTGCAATGTGCAACTTGCGAAAGGTCGTTCATTTCCTCAGGGGGGGGCAGGGCAACCCGTGACGCTTCAGAAAATTTGCGATCATGGGTCTCTTATGCGACTCCTAGCAACCACTATGAGACTCAGGAGGTTTCCCCAATACAACCCCTGCCTAGCCTATACCCTAACCCCCATGCTGTACACCAATTACGTCCTTCGAAATCCAAAAAACTCCCACCCCTGAACGCGACCATCCCCCAAAAATCAACACAATATCGCGCCCACCTCGTATCGAGACAGCGCGAAACGCACTGTTACCCTGGGTAGGAAGGGCATTTTAACACAGCACCCAAAAGGGAGAAACTCCAGTAGGGAGAACAAAAATTGCTCACATCTTCTCTCAGAATTCCTTCTTCTCGTTGAAGCTGAGTCCCAAGCACTGTAATTGACTCACTCACCTGGTCCTCCCCCCTTCCCCCAGCGAGCGAAGTGAGCGTCTGCAGAAGTTCACAAACTATCAGCACTTATACCGAAACCGATATACCGAAACCCACTTATACCGATAGAACCGAGAAGATCGTTTCGCATCACAAACGCAACGACCTTTGAACAAAAATCGAACTGAACGAAAACATGAGCTTCGTATTATTTATTTGTTTATTTTTGCGGCACCAGCAAAAAACGAATAGTCTCGCCTTAAACCAAAAACACAGAGGAAAATTGAAAATCGCGAAATTTGGGCCGCTTTTTCCCCTCGCTGTCCGAATAGCTTCATTCCGCACTTCTTATCAGAGTATGCGCAACGTTCTGCTCGGCTGGTGTCAAGCACGGACCTTGCAGGCATTCTTCCGCAGGCTTGTTTTGACAGATTCAGCCTGCATTTATTGGAATACTGCCGCAAAAAAACGCAAAGAGGTGTTGTGAGGTGACGCAACTCGGTTTGCGCCTATTTAGTCCACTACCTTAGTTGATGCAAAACTTCGCTTTCACTCAAAATAGGTGAAAAGACCAAATATCACAAAAAAGAGGAATCAAGTGAAAAAAAACACATTCGTAGAAATACAAAAGAGACAATGAACGAAATGAAAAAGAGAAAAAATGTCGTTTCACAAGAATGCTGGGTTGTGAACAAAACTTTCGCCCCAGGCGGGACTAGAACCCGCACCTCTCGCTTTCCGGGCAAGGTGTCCCGGTAGCGTAACTGGTAGCGCACTTCTGCCCGGAAAGCGAGAGGTGCGAGTTCTAGTCGCTCGCCCGGGCGGAAGCTTTGTTCACAACCCAGCATTCCTTGTAAAACATATCGCCAAGCGAACTGCGCCAAAAACAGCAGCAAAACAGAACCAGAGCAAAAAACAGAAAAAATGTGTTTGTTTTTCCTCCCATGACGTCATCTGATGCTACGTGGTGAAATATGCCAAAGCTTTTCTCCTCGATTCTTATTATTAAAAAAGATCGCAGATCAAATATAGACGGCGGACTTGATAATAATTACAATATAGAAAATCCTAGGACGAAATTACAGTGGGGCCAAGAGGTACAGAATTAACGATTCTTGGCTGCCTTGCAAAACCAACCTGAGCAAGTCCAGCTTCAACAAAAAAAAAAAATTTATGATCACTAACAGGGCACGCAGAATGCAGGCCAGTTTATGGAAAGCAGAACAATTCGACAATTACCTATCTCCCCTAATTGGAGCTCCTAAGATATTAAAGACAATGCTCCATTCTTTTGAAGGTAGGAAGAAAAATAGAAGAAAAAGGAATGAGAAGAGGAAAAGAGAGAAGAGCATTTGAAGGCACGTCGAATGGCGAGATTTCAATCAGATCTTTGCAACAAAAAACTGCATATCAAAATCAATCATCCAATCAAACGGCTACGATTGCTGAGGTAAGCAAACCAGCCCTTTTGGCGTTTCGGCTGGGACCGTATGCTGAATGTTGGGGAGGGGATGGGGTCCCCAACGGTCGACGGTTTACTTCAACTCGGTTGGTACGATAGGAGAGTACTGACGCAAGTGGTGCAGCTGGTCCAGCAGCTCCGCCAGAAGGGCTGGTTGCTCACCCCAGGACTAAGCCTTGGAGAGGGGACGGACCCGTCCTCTCTTTAAGGCTTAGTTCTGAGGTAAGCACCAAATTGTGGCGGTTCTAAGGACCGAGTTGAAGTGGTCCGTCCACCGTCGGGGACTCCATCCCCTCCCCAACATTCAGCATACGGTCCCAGCCGAAGCGCCAAAAGGGCTGGTTTGCTTACGTCACGTTGACTTCTCTGCGGTCTGGCGCGACATACCGCCCCGCTGCTGCATCCTGAAATCTCGCTGAGCCACACCATCGTAAAAGGTGGTAAATAAAAGGAAGAAGCTTGGTGCGAAATTAGATGTATATAGGCCGTATTGCTATCCTCCCTGAATAGTTGAGGGATTACGAAAATTCTTTAAATTTTTTCTGTCTTCCCAACTGGGATTGCTCTGATAAAGGATGTATGTATGTAGGTGAAAGTAAACATGCACTTGAAAATGAAGAAACTACATCGTTCAAAACAAATAAATTTAAAGGAAACTTTGATCATCTAGCTTCGGGGAAGGATAGCCCATAATATGAAACTAATCTCATATTTTTAATCAATAAAGCCAGACATTAATACAAATCGATAGAACATATAAATATGTAAAGCGAAAAAGAGTGAACAGTGGAGGAACTGACCATGTTCTTCTGCTCAGCAGCGGAAGCAGCAGCTGTTTCCCCAATACCAAGTTGGCTCATCCACTCTGAGATACCGGCCAGTTGTGAGATTTTCGCTTTGAGGCCGGCAAACCAACTGAAATTGAAATGATTTAGTGGCCGGCAAAAAGAGATTGCAAAGCGATTTCGATCTGAATCACACACACAGACGGGCATTAGCAAAGTTCTTTTGAACGGCTACGCCTCGTAAAGGCCACCACTAAACGCCACGTCTCACTCGATTAGGCAGAAGGCATCGATCGGATCGGCTGCTAATGGAAAAACTCGTTGTATTTGAATTTGATCAACGCAGCCAGCGAGAATGATTCACAAAAACAAATTCAATCTACGAATCGTACTTGCGCCGTGAGAGGGAAAAGAAAGGAAGGAGATAAGGCGATCTCAAAGGGGTCCTTCAGAGCGAATTTGAAGCTTGATGAATATTGACTGGAAGTCGTAGCGCGATTTTCAGCGCTCACAAAGCAACGAAAATGAGCTGTGCTGCTGACGTCAAAGTGAAACAGCCGCTACGAGGGTCATGCAGTGTTTTCCCCCTCCAAAGAACCCGTCGCAGATGCTACATGTGGCCATGTGGTTGCAGCTGGGAATCCATGCGTTAACCCCGGAAAAGTACATCCAGTAGTGAAAGGGAATCCGCCAAAAACGGAGTGTCCTGTAAGGCGATCGGATCGAAAGCGATGGCTCGCTTCGCCGACGCTGCCGTCTCGGACGTGCACGAAAAAAAAAACTCGCAGTGTAATGTTGTTGAGGATTGTCATAAAAATGCATGAGAGAGAAAATCGACAGAAACTGTTGAAAGCAGGCCGTGTAGAGGTCTGCAAAAGAACCGAACAAAGCTAAGAATTCAACAAGTTCGATGTGTGAAAATTGGTTGGCAGAACTTAGCAAGAGATCACGTTTAGCTCTGGTATTGATAGAGTACAGGGTAAAGACGGAGGCAATGATAGTGCCCGATAGCGTGCTACAGCCTGAAAGTGCTCAGGGACTCGAAAGGTCTGGTCCTTTTAGGGAAAAAGGAAATCTGGTTCCTAGATTCTCCATAAAGTTCACGAATCAGAACCATTCGTTGGCGCCATCGTAAGACATGGGAGCATCTCTCCCTTCTATTGGGAACGATACGAAGTCTTAGGCTGAAAGGAGAGACTTCAGGTTGCGTGAGCAATTTTCACGTACGAACGTCGTAGGCTGAAAGGAGGACTTCGCGTTGCGTGCAGCAATTTTATTGGGTTGGAGCATAATATCGTAGCGCTTGTATTTTTCATTTCTTCACACAAACATTTGAAGCAAAAAATAAAAACATAAAACTAATCAGTGGTCTTCGCTTCGTCATTATTTACAACTTCGACTGCTGCATTTCGCACGAGATCACCGGACGTAGAATTTCAAAAAAATATTGAGCTCACTTTCGGGGTCCTTCTTATTCTCAATTTGTACGAAGTTCCTTCTTATTCTCAATTTGTACGAAATTAATAGGGTTCTGACTTAAGCGTAATAGGTGGGGTCGGATAGAGCAAGGTTTGTTTAGGAGAATGGATTTGAAAGAACTTCCAATTCGGCGTTTTTCTTCTTTTTTCAAACCGAGAAATAGCAGCTGTCGAAACGCCGATTTTTGCCGTCTGGATTTCCCAACTTCTAAGCTCTAAAACTCAGTACAACTACAGTGTTCAAGAAAAAGACAACCACGGTTTTGTAGAACGAGAAGAGTACTTTCAAATACTATGAGCAGTTTTTTGGAGGATACTTGTACTGACTGGATTTGTACGCTCAAAAAAAAAAACGCTACGATATTATGCTACCAACCCAATATTTTCAAAGGTCCTGCTTCCTCCTAGGCCAGTCCTAGAGGACGCCCTCGCATCTTGGCGATAGAGCCTATTCGTCCAAGATTAGGAAAAGGTCGTGAAAGATATTGCGTATACCTACTAGGCGTCTTAACCAGTCTAAGATACTCCGCTGGAAAGGTAGTAAAAACCTCAGTGACGAAATGAGGCAGGGTAGCAGGTCTGCAAGCCCTGATACACTGTAAAACGAATCCCGAAGGAATAAGGTTAGTAGCATCGACCAAATTAATATTATACTGATTCTCTTGAAATTAATCTCCAGTGAAGGAAATCAAAATGGCATGGAAAGAAACATGAGCAGTTCTTTTTGGAGTGCGCCACGTATTTGACTTCACTTCAGTATTGGAGAGGACCTGAATTCGATCGGGCTTATACAATGACTTAGGGTGCCGTTCTATGGAACAAGTCAGCACTCTTGTCCTACCAGACGAGTCTGCTACCAACTACTCGACTTCGAAAAAATGGAACACTCGGTGTAGCACAAGTATGTTGGGTTGTGATCGTATAACTTCCGTCCTACGGCAGGACTAAAACTCCGCATCTCGCTTTTGCAAAGGTCAGGCTTAGAACATTCAGTGGTAAAATATGTCAGCAGTATGTAGCGGTCTGCAAGTCCTGTATACGATTGAAACGAATTCCGAAAGAGTAAAGGTAGGTAGCATCGACCAAATTAATATTTACACTGACTTCTCTTGAAATTAGTCTCCAGTGAAGAAAAACAAAATGGCATGAAAAGAAGCATGAGCAGTTCCCTTTTTGGAGTGCGCCACGTATTTGACTTCACTTCAGTAAACAATCAAGCTCGGGTGCATAAAGACATTTACATGGACCGATCGCAGCCTTGATTGCAGATCGTGCGCTTGCATAGGTGGTTGCCACTCGCCTCGACGCCATTTCCGCGCTGCGCGAAATATACAGCGAAACAAAACGTTTCAAATACAGGAGGCAAATGGTTCAAATATTCAATAAAATGGTAAGCAGGTTGACAACGTCAGGAGCACATAACGGACGGTCAAACACCAAACTAATCTCTTTCACCTTCCACAGTACAAATTTGTCTGGATCAACTGGCTAAGCTCCGCAAGCAGTCCACTTGTCATAAATAGCTTGAAAATATGAAGGAAAGATGGATTTCTATCGCTACGGGTAAAGCGTCTTTTTGTGAAGCTTCAGCAGGTGGGCCTGAAAGGAAACTGGAGCGTGGTGGCGTGGTTATGGACGGGAGTGATGGATACCAAGGAAAAACAAAATGACGCAAGAAAAGCACTGGGGGCGTTTGAATCAACGCTACGCAGTATTTGACTTCATGTCAGTATCGTAAAGGCATCCGAACTCCATATTCTTCATACAAAGATTTCTGGTGCCATACTATGGACAACTCAGTACTCTCATTTATTTAGTACGAGTTGTTTCGATGGTAAAGGCAATTTTCAGAGCAAAGAGAACGAGCATCAAAACCATGGAACAATCCAGGCCAGAGTCAACTCTCAGGGACAAGTTCATCGATGGGGCAAGAGGGAAGGATCGTAGTTGATCTTAGTTAGGTTGTATAGGCTGCAATGGGCAGTATAATTACTAATGGATTTTTCGGAAAATGTATCTAGGAATTGAGAAGTATTTAGAAAATTTTCGCAATTCACGCGCTTTAGCCAGTATATGTACCCTACCCGCCCCCTTCACTTGGTGGTCAGACCTTTATGATTTGGAAGTGTTTTAGGTGGAATCAGGTCTAACATATGAATATTCCCGAAGGGATTCGAGTGGAGGAATGGAGCTGTGCTACTCTCAAAACTAACCATCGTGATGGCTGACCCTTAACAAGTCATATGGAAGGCTGAACCCAAGATAGATCATATTAAGACTCTCAAGTTCCATAAAAAAAGATGAGTGCTAGATAAGCGGTAAGAACGGGGATGGTGACAAACAATCGCATACAGCAACTACCAACGCAGACAGGAGGCATCTTGCAGAGGTAGGGAGCAGCGAGAGTTAAAGCGGTTTTCAAACTCATCCATTTCTAGTACACACTTTAATATCGCTCATGCCAGGAGGTTCTAGGTTATCCATCAGTTTCGCCAATTCAACCCCTTCCATACCAGTTTTGGGAAACGATCCCCTAATCTATTCAAAACGTTACCCCTCGTCAAGCGGCGCTCGCCCTCATCACCATTGCAGGTGCGAAAAACCGATAAAATCATTTGATGCAATAAATCGACCCTTTGATAAAAACTATCGGCAATAGGCTCGCTCTATTCAGGATAACCACAGTGTAGGCCTTTTATGGAGGAAATCGAACACTCAAAAATCTTCGATAACCTCTGATTCATTCATACAGCGTTTGGTCTGTTATTTATTTATTTATTTATTTATTTATTACGTTGCATAAGGCAATCGTGGGAAATACAATCGTAATAAATCACTCATGATACAATTAAAACTCATCAGCATCTCAATTGAATGACAAAGGAAAATTCATCACATCACAAAGGGAGGATCAGGAAGAAAGTCAATTTCAAGATACTACGAAACTTCATATTTGAGTAGTTTTGCAGATAGTCACGTTTTGTTTCATTTTTCATTTTTTTTTGCCAGTGTTTCACGGGATGCGGAGGAAAAAACTACTAAAATAAAAGATAAAGAAAATTGAAACAAAATGAGAAAAATAGAAACAAAAGATACAGAAGACAGGAAAGCAGCAACATTCAATGTTAGCCGACTTATTCGGTATTGCGCCATGGTTTCACCTTTCACTCTTGGTGACAATTCTACAAACCTAGCGCACATGAAGAGTCGTCCACAGAGATGTTAAGTTAGAGCGAGGGGTTTTATCCTCCAAAGCGACTTGGTAAATAATAACAACGATGAATTTGATCTGGACTTGAATTCAGGGAAATGTCACGGGTAACGTGGTAAATCTTAACCCTTTGACGACCGTGTGGCCCGCCGGTGGGCCACACTTTCGCTCGGTGGCGACACGTTTTTAGGGGTTTATTTTGGCATTTTTTATGTTTCAAAACTACACAAATACATTATCGAATTCGCGGAATAATGCGCTAATTACTAATAGTGAAATTGTTGGAGAGTTAATGATTATTGATGAAAAAATTTAGAAAGAAGTGAAGTGACGCATTCATAACGGCGGTCGTCAAAGGGTTAAAAAATTGGTTCGAATCTCGCAGGGGTTCAAGGTTTTGCTCGTAACTGAGCATTCTTTTGATATGTCAATTTTCGCAAGGCGAAATGCAACCAAAACAGCAGTTAACTAGCCGAAACAAATAAGGACTGATTTTTTGAAAAAAAAAAAGAAATCCTCTTAAAAAAGACAAAGAGAATTCATAGAAATAGAATTTGTAATATGGTAAAAAAAAAAAAAAAAAATAGATTTCACGGTTCGATATGATGTTATTGTTACCACAAGCAGGAAGCAAGTATCCAGTTCTACCTTTATTCTCCATTGAAGAACAAAACCCTTAAGCGGCAACACAGTTCAGGGAAGAGGTAAGCTTTTCCAAGTCAAAGTATAGGTCAACAACGAAATCAGCCGCTGTGGAATACGCGATAACGACGAATACATGGCGTATCGCCGGGAATGAGTGACCAAAACTACACATTAGTTAGCTGCTCGGTAAAGCCGTGCTAGGGTAAAAACGTGCACTAATTCAGCTGATAAGAGGAGAGTTAAAATGACTAAACTTGCATCCGGCGAAAAGTGGCAGAGACGAAGCGAATGATCAATCCCTCGTTGATTCATACGAATTATTGATAAACGAGGGCAACACCTACATTCAACTGGAAAAAAAAACTGAACAAACAAAGAAGTGAAATCGTGCAGAGTGCAACGTAGAATGTTCAATGAACGGGAATAAACCGAGAAATTCTTCGAGAAATCTTTTTACAGAATCCTGTGATCGATTGGATAATCCGCGCGCTGAAGAATGAAGTGACGAGTGATGACGGTTCTCGCAAAATTAAAGATGGGAGCGATATGGAGAATGGAAGAAAAAGTACGGGGTTCAGAGGTTCTACATCAAAAAACAAATTGCGTAGAGGCGTACAAGTTGACACATAGGTGTTACACTGATAACTACTGATGAATGGCTGCCGTACTTAAAGGCATAGCGAGGCAGGAGTCGTGTGAACGATTTCTTTCGGTCTGTAGGATAGAACCCTAGAGGACAATCACAGATGTGGCACTTCCCGTGCACGGAAATCACCGACAAGAGCGCTAGGGCCTTGCAAAGTAAGCTGCAGCAGCTGCAATTTTTTTCAGGCTGTTGTCTGGCGCCCTCTCATCTGTTGCGCTCTCTCGCCTCATACTCTCCTCTCCGCGTTTAGTCTCTCATTCCTTAGCACATCCGATCAGGAAGGTGGGTAAGCGACAAACTGCACCAATTTGACCCTGGGGCATACCTTTATGTTCAAAAGCAGAAAGGTTTGAACCAGAGGCCGACTAGTGAATGGCGCTCCCCAGTTTTTTCAGAGTGCGCACAATCACATTCGACCTTAACCACATTCTTGTCAACCCGTCAATGCCACGACTATCGCGCTGATGAGACCTATTCAAAAGTTAGAGCGCCCTTGTGAAGGATCAGGTCTACCGAGGTGACCATTGAGGTGGATTGAAGGCAAGAAGTGAAATCGGGGGGAGTTGCGGTTGACTATAAACACCGCCGAGATATTGGAACATATGATCAGTCGTGATTTAGTTGATAAGCAGTAATACACTCAATCCCCCTACAGTTCTCGAATATGCAGTGATATTGTTGAAACTTTTCCTCAACCTGAGACTGGTTAGCGACAACTAGCCAATTCACCCTAAACATGAAATAAATCCAAATCGAAGCGCTCAAGCCAACCAAGCCTTCTTACCCTCCAGGGTAACCCAACTACAGACTCGTCCGAACCAGAAGTACTGATTTGTACTTGTTCTGTATTCTTCTGCCAAACTGCAAATGGAAGGACAAGAAGGAATGATTAGGGTGCTTAATCCTGGTCTTTGAATTTTTTGGACGACGATCTTTTCAGAGGAACCCTTCGGATGTGTGGCCAACCTTCAAAATAGCGTCAGATAAGAGGATACACACTGATCTCCAGGAAGACAGCAAGTGGTGTTCGATACAAGCCCAATTTGAGAAAAACCCAGTTTGAGCAAAAAAAATCATTCTTTCCCTCATTTTTCCTACTTTTTCATCTCTTTCAAACTCCCTCTTCACCTCACCAGCCTTCCCTAGGATATATTTATACTATTATTGAGCTTTTGTTCGGTCAAACCCAAGCCCAAGATATGCATGATAAAGGTGCTAGGGTTTAAGGAAGAATCGAAAAGATATCACAGTTTTCTATTTGCACACCATTGAGCGATGGGTTGACGCAATGTGGGTTCTAGATAAAGTGGTGAATAAGACGAAGCTTAAAAACAAGGTGAGCCCGTCCAAGGCCGACCGTTTTCCCTATGATTCAGCCACCTCGTGACA
>MU874072.1:0-11554 GCA_036418205.1 Ostertagia ostertagi
AGACTGCATTTCTGTTTCTTTTTCCCAGAATTAATCTGATTTCTGAAAATAAAGTAGAATTATCGAACACAATACATTATTTCCATCTATTAAGAACCATCACGTGACACGAAATTCAGCAGAAAATAGAGATGTGGAAAGCACTTTGAGTTAATCTCATTTGATTGCAGATTTCGACAGTGGTTAAAGGCATGCCCAGGATCACACTGGTGTGGCTCTTGCACACGAATGCGAACGTATTGGTGCAAAATGGGCCGGCAGCAGAGAAAAAAGGGAAAGAATCCGTCGAAAACGCTCAGGTTAAGGGCTCACCCAGATTACCTAATCGGCTGTGCTAAGGGAATGAGAGACTAAGCGCGGGAGAGGAGAGTATGAGGCGAGAGAGCGCTACAGATGAGAGATCGCCAGACAACAGCCTGATAAGAGAAAAAAGTCTGCAGCTTGGCAGCTTACTTTGCAAGGCCCAAGCGCTCTTGTCGGTTGGTTTCCGTGCACGGGAACGCCACATTTGTGATTGTCCTCTAGGGTTCTATACTTCAGACCGAAGGGAAGCGTTCACACGACCTCTGCCTGGGTTGTGCCTTTAGATAGGAGCAGTCTTCAAAATCGGCCAACATTCAATGACAACCAGTGTGCTTCTTGAGACATCCAATAGATGCTACCTACTGGGTATATCTTATAGGCCATGTTATCCATTGTTTTGTTGTTTTTCCACAACCTCCCCCCCCCCTACTACCCACTCCTGTGGTTGGTGTGTTGATGGAGCCGTATTGAAGCTGAGGTACTATTATACGTACCAGACTCCCTCCATTTCCGCCGCCTATTACGTGACACTCTTCCATCGGATCCTGCTCCCTTAAGCTCCAGAAAGTTATCGGATGGGTATGTAACTGCTAAGACAGCAAATATGCAATTTCTTCTGCCCCTTGTCCCATCTTACGAATCACTTCTTAAGCAGGTGCTTCATATTTCCAGTCACAGGGATCCCCGGTGTGGGTCTGAGTGCTAACTTGAAAATGAGATATAATTTGGGGTACCGAGGACTAACGTGACCCGACCTTCCTCATCAAGTCCACCATTTATCGAACTACACACATGATTTGTTCCCCCATTGCTGGACCTGTCGCAACTGCAGACATAGTTATATACGTTGACGATGGGTTCGATAAACATCAATATCACATGTGCACGCTGATGATTTCGACGCTACACTCTGCCACGTGTTTGATAGAAGTTCTGCAACTGCGACAGGTTCATCAGCAGGGAAAGCTTGGGTTTACGCGACGACTTGATTTTTGCTCAGCAGTCATGCAGCGAAATGCTTAGGCACAGAATGACTTACGTTGTAGAACGGGGGTGGATTTCTTCGTATTGAACAAGAATCTGACTCTCAGTACTTTCACTTCAACGAGACTTCTAGTGGCAGGAGTCGATATACCCTGGGACTGAGCCTTGAAAAAAAGGGACTCAGCGAGAGAGCGCAGGTTTTAAAGGACTGACATGAGGTCCGGTTAGTCCGTCGACCCAAGGGCGTACTTTTTCCTACCCTACAGCACGCACGGTTGCCACTTTGCTACAGATGCGATTGTATAGTTGATCACAAAGTAAGAGTTGAGCAAAATATAGTAAAACAGCTCAAATGGTGGCTTGGAATAACAACAGATAATCAATACAAGTGTGAACGGGGTCGAGAGAAACACAGAAGTAAACACGGTTGCCAGCCACCCTGAGCCCGTTAACTCTTATCGGTTCTTGACACAGGTTACAACTCATTCGAATCAACTATTCAGGACCTTTTGCTATTCTCACTCAAACCAGCAGTACTTGTGATTTTAGTACGGTTAAACATAAATTAACTGTGCTGCGTTTCAGAGTACCAGTGTAAGCGAAATTTGACTATTTGGTGTAATGCTTGTTGGGTGTGGCGCACAATGGCGCAAAACTCTGCGTTGGATCAGTTATATTGTACTTCCCACACCCGTCCCCTAAAATGCGATCAGGGATCGTAGAAGAGTCCAAAAAGTTCCAGATGTCGTCATAAATTCGTGGGAAAGAGGCAAAGAGGAGTCGTGCCTGCCAGAGCTTCCTCCGATACTCGGCTCACCTTCTTGAGTCTCTCTCATTATCACAAAATCTTTTGGAATATGTCCTCCTTGCTACAGGGCAATTCCGAGCAGCGGAGGAGGCTAAGCTGACCAGGAAGGTCTTTCAGGGCGTGACAAGCTTTTTGAAAACGGTCTTTTGCATGATATAGGGGCAGATGCGGGAACCACAGAACCATGTTTAATTTTTCCTGAACGGCCCTCTGAATACCAGAAAAGGGGGTCCCTAGTTCGATTCCTCTTGGTGACAAATTTTTGCATTTCGAGTTGACGTTCCAAAATTCGCGCAAAATGGAGTTCTGATTGTTCTGGTTGGTTCTAACTCCATTTTGCGCGAATTTTGGCACGTCAACTCGAAATGCAAAAATTTGTTACCACGAGGAATCGAACTAGGGACCTCCTTTTCTGGTATTCAGAGGGCCGTTCAGGAAAAATTGAACATGGTTCTGTGGTTCCCGCATCTGCCCCTATATCATGCAAAAGACCGTTTTCAAAAAGCTTGTCACGCCCTGAAAGACCTTCCTGGTTAGGGGAAGCATAGCTGAAACACCTATTTCAACTTGAGCGGTTCTTAATCTGTTAACCAGTTTTGAAAACGCCTTTGTTTCGTAGGATTGAACAGGATGTCCCGCAACACCCACTGAAAACACATAAACATATTTATACTACATAATTTGAACCACCATAACCTGCACTGCCGTGGTAATGAATGTAAGAACGAAGAATCATAATCCTTCTATTTTATAAAGCGCTAACTTTGTGTGTCGGTTTGTGTATCTGTATGTGTGTGTGTGTGTGTGTGTGTGTATGTATGTATGTGTGTCCGTCCGCAAAATGAAGTGAGTGAGAAGGAAGCTCATGGGATAAACAAACCGCTAACAAATCGGGTAGCTTACAGGATTTGAGATATCAATGTTTTGTAGCAGGATAGTTGTGATAACACTCTTAGGGCTATATAAACACCTGCTTAGCACACTTCCGTTCATTCCACATGGTGCTGCAGTGGCAGCTGGAGGGCAGTGGAGAGGAAGGGAGGATGAGGAAGGGAAGCGAAAAATCTACCGTCATATCATGATTGTGTCCCTTCTACTGTATGAAACACCATTGTGTTGCATACGCGTCACTTCCAGGAGGTGTTGGTGTCACAGGAGGAAGGGACCATAGCGGAGGATAGAAAGCTTGCGCAGGAAAGGAAGGTCCCGGCGGTTGACGGGGGACTAATCTGGTTATAAAAAAAGGAATTTGTTATTTAAAGGAGGATTGCACGGAAAGAACGAAGGTCGAAGAAGGGAGAAATCGCCTAGTGGGGAGAGCGGTGAATCTCTTGAGGGTGCGGACAGACACGCAATCGGCATCGAAAGATTTGACCTCTGAGATCTAGCATGGCTCAAAGTTGGCGAGTTCGGCGATCTCCGCCCACCGATCGTCTGATCACTCGCCGTAGTACAATAGGTGGCGAGTGATTAGATAGCTGAGAGAGCGTAGGGTTGAAGAGGGCAAAGCGATGAGAGTCCCATCAATGCTCAAATCAACGGACAAGGAAGGGGTCCCATTTCTCCGGTTCTGGGCCGTTTTTCGTGGTTTCGCTTTCTTTCTGGTACTACTCACCATCTCTACCTCAATTTGGAATGGGTTGCTTTTCCATCGTAAATTCGTCCTTTAAAGACTTTTTATTTTCCAAATTTAAATGTATCATTAGTTTGCTCAACCAAATAGGGTTGGATTCGTTATTGTTTTCATTGCATTTTCATAAAATTCATGGTAGCAAGTTATGAAAATGCGCACGACCGGTAGTTTTATGGTGCTTCAACATAATAGTTGGCCTTCACAAACCTTCATTGTAAACCTCAATGAACAGCAATGTCCGGATTTTTTTAGATTTTGGCGCCTTTTTAGTTTTTTTTTCAGAAAAAGTCATTTTGTTGCCAAACAATCAGTTATTCAATACAGCACCATGCTAGGAATTCAGAAAATGTTGCAAAGCGATTGAAAGGAGACCGGTGGTGATGACGGGTGATGACGGACGAACATTCATTAATCGATGAAGGCAAATCCCGTTTGATGAGTCAGTGTCGTCGCAATTGGCGAAAAAGTGGGAGGCGTTTTTAGGTGGCCGTGTGGATTGCGAAAATGCTGACTACTCAGACAAAACTACAGGGACTCTCTTCGAGATATGTAGCAGCAATGAAAAAATATATAAAGGAATTCTAAGAATTTCAAAAAAAATAGAGAGTTTGCGCACCTCTCCTCTGGGATATAGGCCGGCGCACTGACTCCTATTTAGTAGTCGTTGAGGACAGTTGGAAGGCGCTTTATTGGTCCACTTATTTTTTGCGAGGCACAGCCTGCAGTGCTCAGGGATTTCACGTTGAGGGTGTTCTTAGACGGTGATAAATGATTAAGGCTAATTGATGTGTGTATGACGTTACGACGGCGGGTTAAGAGCTGAAAAACCTCTGGGTTGATACATAATAAGACTACAGACCGGATAAGGGTAATGGAACCCTCCGTTGCTAATGTGCATTCTGTGAGTAGGCCAGGACAATAGCTCAGAAGTTTCATTTGTAGCTCGTAGTTTAGGGGCAAACTACATGCATTCTACATGATGAGACGAAATGATGTAGTGCTCTGTTTTTTCTTCATAAATATTCTCGTAACCACAACTGCGAAGGGTTTGTTCACTCGATTCGCATGCCTGAAATCCCGAAGCGATATGAGCAGAATGTTTTGGTAGCTAGCTCGACTCTGTTTTTACCCTTTTGGGAGTAGCCCCCAGTCCTGCAGGAGCAGAGCTCTTTGATTACAAAGGTTTTTTTTCTGGTTCATGTCCCAATTATCCCTTTTCTAATGATCTACATGTATTTAACCATAATTCGAAAACCATAAACGCTTCGGAGAAAACAGAAATCTCTGATCAGCAGCTGCTGATTAGAGATTTCTGCTGATGCCTATGACTGCTGCTGATGCGCCCAAAGCCATTCCTTTTTTATGCTCAGGATTAAGTGATCTGCCATCCGCGTCAGGTCATAGGGCTGGGAAGCTTGATGGCTGCTTTGGGAGTTGAGAAAAACTAGTGACACTAACACGAACCTGCTTAAAAATCACGTAGGCCTTGGACTCTGGAATTGCTCTTATGTACATTATCAGACGATGGCAACAGCAATGAGGCGTTTTACACGCGATTGCGACCGACGATAAAAGAACGATTCCTCGACAACCGTCAAAGGGATCCTGCACGGGAACCGCATCGTTCTATCTCCAGCAATAAATGCAGAGCTCACGACGAAAAGTCAGCCACTAGAAATCACGGTAGAGAAGTTCAGGATGCAGAGATGAAGAAAAACCAGGAAAAAGGACCTGGAGCACGAGAAGTGGCCATCCGTCGAGCTTTTGGTGGCTCTCACGCGTGATACTCATCATATACGCGCGTAATCGTTACACCTTCTTGCTGCAGTAGAGAAGCGGCTAGAGGCATACGGAATAGGAGAGTTGGCGAGGGTCGAGCGGAGCGGGTATGGCCGTGTGAGGGCGGCTTGGTCCTACACACCATTTGCACCGACATCGCTTTTCGGCACATCCTTCGCGGAGTGAATTTCGTTCAAGAAAACTCCTTTGCTATATGCTTCCAATATTACCGTCAACTGTTGATCATAGAGATAACGTCCAAAGTGTTCTGAAGATTGTTTTTGAAGAAAGAGAACAATCACGCGAATAACCGCCCGGCTCTGGGGAATACCGGTCATGGGTTAGGTCGGCGGGACACGGGAACGCATATTGATTTGTCAAGAATGCTTTAATCTTTTTCCACAAAATTCAAACTGTTCTTATGAAACTGTAGCGGTTCATGCATTGGCGGGCGGCGCTGTACACTTCATCTAGAATAGATCACAAGTGATACTTTTATGGGGAGGAGCAAGTACGATTCCTCTGAGGTACCCATGATCAATAGATGTGGCTATTCCGCTCGCAAATTGAATAAAGGGCGCGTGTGAGGAGAGCGTGAATGGAAAATAAGGAAAAGAAACCACTGAAAATGCTGGAGAAAAATAATCTATATAATATCTTTTTGGGGTATACTTTCACTTTTTTTGAACGTTTTAGAGGTTTGCGTTCTGCCAAAAAGCGCTTTGTGATATAGAAGCAATGTATACGTTTCAATTCCTGCGATTGGTGTGCTTTCACAGGAGCTTAGGATTTGATCCGGTCGATTCAAAACAGAACGACTCGTGACGCCACGTTAAAGCTAGACCCCCAGATCGAACTTTAATAGGGGTACAAGAGGACGCCAGTGAAACTGTGGATGCCGAGTTGATTGCAAAGGAAAAAAGAAGCAAAGAAAACTGCCGACAAAGCCCTCAAAGGCAAAGTTAGGCTCAGACCCACCTAAGAAGCCCTTACCATGGCTAGAAGTGCTGGGTACGCAAGTGCAAAGGTAGCGCCACCTTTCTACATCGAAACGCGTCACTAGGACCCTAGGCGCCATGGACTTCTAACAGACTCCACCAAACTTAACATGGTCCGCCCACCGTTCGATATCTTGTCTGCGTCGCCACGTTGATCTGCTATGCTCTCTCTTCTCGGACTTCTCTACCACTCTCCGCGCTCACATTATCTCTCATCTCCCTGCCTGTCTTTTGAACTTCTCCACAGCATGGAGCAAAATGCTCGTATTTCCTGTGTATTTCAGGATTTTCTTTCCTTTTTTCTCCACTGGCGGTCACCTTCCACCCCTACTTTCACATTTGAGTGGAATCACCCCATCAAATTTAATCCTGATTCTTGCCTTTAAACAATGGAATTCCACTCCTCGTCGGGACAATCGCTTGAATCTAGGTAGCTTGTGTTTCTTGCTGGTCCCAGCAAGAAATGCAACTAGTCGCATAGCCATCAATACAAGCAATGAAATGCAATAATGAAACTGAGCAAGTAAAACCAATCTAAAAACACTCAGCATTCCTTCGAACGCGGCGCAGCTTAAGTAGTCGCTCAAGGACCACGTAATCGCGCAAGCATCACGCGCAGCCAAGTTAACTCGTCCAAGAGCCAAGATGAGTGGCCACAAGCCAGCTTTTTAAGACCCTAGCGCCGCTTTCGCGCACCTTCAAGCGCGACAACGACACTTCTGTGCTACACGTGGTCTACTCTATCCCACCCAATGAATAGATTCTTCGAGACGACCTTTGCTGGGAGTGTTGCTTTCTACGATGGTAAGCTTAGGAATCATTGTTTGATAGGCGGATCATGAAGTCGCTAGATGGATCTTAAGTAATGGGAATGGTTTCAGGTGAGAAGGCAAGTACGTGATGCATAATAAAGGATCGATTTGCAGTCCTTTTTCCCCACAGCCGGTTCTGTCACAAATGTGGATTCAGGTCTACCTTTCGATAAATCGCTTATTTTGGACCACTTATTCCTCTTCTTTTTTTAGTGCCACATATACCATGGTACAGTGGAGCAATGTAAATCCCCTGGATATCGATTTTTTCGTGGAAATCGTATTTAGTGTCACTGAGATGGTCAATTAGACCGTGGTCAGACTCGGCGAATTGCGTCGCTGGTTCTACATCAAGCGACCGGCAGTCTTTTTATGATTTAATCCTATACGTCGTCCCACGAATTCCATCGCTGGTTGATATAGCGACGCAATCCAGTCTTGGGTACCGAGGTCTTAAGGACGAGCCCGAGGCAGCGTGAAGCGAAGCGGCGCAGTCTGCACTGCTTACAAGGCTCTTAATTTTCAAAATATCTCAAAACTTCCAAACATTTTCAACGTTTCAGTATGCGATAAAGCGAAAGGTTACAAAAATGGATACATATACCATGAAAAAATTAAAAAAAAATGAAACGAAAAAGAAAAAAATGAGGACTTTTCAAAGGTACATCGTCCCATTAAAGTACAAGCATGGGTAACAAACAAGCAAAAAAGAAGAAAAAGGTATGACATGGTTGGGATGACACCTTTACGACGTTATGACGTTAGGTAAAAATGACAACTCTCAATATGACAACGATTATGACAGAATAATGAAAAGCAATGAAAAAGGGAAAATGTATGACAACAAAATTGATTATGACAACTCATTCTGTACATGCATATGACATCTGTGCGAACTGGGATTCAATACGATCGATAATCGATCGGCTCGAAAAACAACCTCGAATTATATCGAAGCTAACTCGTGTTTACATATCTTCAAAGAAATATGACAAAAAAAACGTGGAACTTCTGACAATAAATGCTAGGTACTGTGGTGATAAATCTAAGGAGGCCTCAGAGTTTTGCTGTAAATCGATCATGCATAAGGCTTAATTTGCAAGTAAGTTAATATTCAAGGCATAATAATGTATAAGGCGTTCGATTTTCTTTGTAATTATAACAGGTAGAATATGGCATGACAATAACTAAGCTATGACCTTAAACAAGAGACCACGGAGCAAAAAGTAGATTTGGTAAGTTCTGGAATCGTTTAAATAAAAAAAACGGAAAACGCACGCGTGGCACGTCCTAGGATGGGAGTTATGTCAGCGCTCTCGACTGCGGATAAAATCTTTAAAACATTTGGACAATTGAGTTTTCAGCATACAGTTTAGTGCGACTAAGTTAGATGGACATAAGCAGGTTTTAAAGATTCTCTATTCCTACCGCTTCTCAGTTTCAAAAGTCAGAGCTTACAAAAAAATATTAGGTTGTCTCATAAATAGTGTCGCTTTTTTTCCAACCGAAAATTTCCATCTAAATCCTCATGCTCATACATCGATTCATATACCATTCGAAAGAGAATTGTCTGCTCTACAAGGGCTTGTGTTCATCTTCCATCTATGTTCCATGGTTTTCAAATTTTAGCCTGCGAAATGGGAGGTCCCGCCGACAAAAATTGACCAAACCGACAACTAGCTCTAACTTTATTTTCCCTGCGGAGAAATCAATCAATGATGTACCCTCTACTTACTCATGACCTCTTCTGAACATTCCACCCTTAGGTTGCCGAAAAAGGTTTGCCCTGTTTCTTTTCGAATTGGCCGACCGATAAGCCATGGCAATTTTCAAATTGAAATTCTTCCTCTGAAACGCTATTGTTTTATATCAACTGGTGTATCTTTTGTGAGCACTTCTTCTGCTCTATTCGCTCATTTGTTTTGTTTTAATGTTTGTTAGGAATTAGCTCGAATTTTAGGTGTTTAGGAGTAAGGTGCTTTTATCCACGAAAGTGACCGCATTTCTTTGAAAAAAATTATCCCTGAGAAGATGAGAAAATCAACCAGGCGTACATTCCTAACTTAGTCATGACTTGTTCTTTAAATTCTACTAGTTTTTCAATGTCTCGGCTATAAAAAAATTTCGACCTCGATCTCAGGTAATGGTGCTTGACCGTCGAGTTCTGGTTGAAAAACCAGGTCTGGAAATGGAATGACGCGACTTGTTGGGAAACCTAATAGTGTAATGTTTAGAAGAGGTCATGCATAAGTAGAGGTACATCATTGATTGATTTCTCCCAAGGGAAGATAAAGTTAGAGATAGTTGTCGGTTTGGTCAATTTTTGTCGGCTGGACCTCCCATTTCGCAGGCCTAAAATTTGAAAACCCTGGAACAGAGGTGGAAGTGGAACATAGCATCTTGTAGAGCAGACGATTCTCTTTCGAATGGTATATGAACAGATGTAAAAGAATGAGGATATAGATGAAAATTTTTGGGTTGAAAAAAAGCGACACTACTTTATGAGACAACCTAATAGAAATGAATAGCATGCTTTTCTTATGCTTTATCGACACCCTACTGCGTAGGGTTTGGAAAAATGTTACTTGTTGGGCTATTTTAGCCCTCTAAAATGTGTAATAAAGCGATTTGCATCCTTGATAATCGCGAAACAACAAGCAAACCAACACAATTCAATAAGACCCTTGAAACTTGCATGAAACTGAGACAGTTGTGTACCCTTGGGGAGAAGCGGTAGCACAGCGTGTACCCGTACGACACGGCAAAAGTTACGGTAGCGGTATCTCAGTCCTTCAACGCCGGTCCAATGTACAGTACGTTTGGCTGAAGCCGACTGGCAAGATCACAGACGGCTAAGTACGGGAATTTCTCGCTTTGAGTAGTCCTGGATCGAAGAAATGACTGACATCGGCGAAAACACTGAAAATTCAAGCTCATGTAAGAATTGCTATTAGTGAAATTTTCATTCTCTATCGGCTCAATCGAAAGTTCAAAGGAAAATGTGAAGCTTTTCAGTGAAGTGAATCGAAATTCCAGCCTTCTGGGACAAATTTTGGGATAAGAAATAAGTATCGCTGAATCTAGAGAGCAAGATTTTGCACAGATCGTCGAAAATTGGGAAATTTTAGAGTCGCTTAAATTTCTTAAAGTTTTTTTAGGTTCCGCCTGCGTAACTGGAGATCGTTACAGATTAGTACCGCCGTTCATATAGTGTCCCATCTAATGTATAGGTCAACGATTCCCTTTCCTAGAATCCAGGGGAGGGATTGGAAGTCAGAAAGATCGCTGGCCGCCTTTTTAACGCCTTCAACTTCGGTGACTTTTTTCATAGCTAGGAAGGTCTTAAGGGTGTGAAATAACTCGTATTGATATTGATATGCAGAGGAGGCAACGTCGGCGGAATAGAGTGGTTGGGGAACCGTGTTCTAGCCCAGCTTCTCCAATTTTTCATGAGTGGCTTTAGCTGTGGGGCTTCATGGAGTAGATGGATAGAAGCTCGTCTCGGGCGTTTTCCTTGACTCCCAGTCTCCCCAGTTATGGGAAATTAGGATTCCTGCCATTATGTGTAGAGCTTCCACTGTCTCCCACAGTGAGGGAACTGAGGAAACAAAACCGAATTTTAATGACAGGCGGGTATTGTGCAGCTCTTCAAGGTCAATCTCCCAATGAACGAATGCGAATGGATTTTGTGCGCATGGCGCGCCCTAAATTCTTATTTGGCCTCGAGGTTTTCATTGTCAGGGTTGTGTATGCTCCTAAGGAATCTTTCCTTCTCCCATCACTACTCCTTTCTTTGAGAAAAGAATCACTCCAAAATCCTCATGCCCCAAAATCAACGTACCGTATAATTTTTGTTGTCTGAGCGACATGATTTGATCGATTTCAGTTTATCGATCGTCCGTAGGGATGGCGATCGTAGCGCTTTTGTGCATGTAGTGAGACATGTTGCTGAATCATCAGTGAAGTCATCAGAGAACACCTGGCAGCACTCGACGTCTAAAAAACTCCTTGAGAATTTTTAACAAATCGCCAATCAGATTAGTGCGACAAATGCTTGCTTATTCAGTTCAGTACTGTATAATATCCTTGGAAATTCCGCAGGTGGGCGAAAGTGGCGTAGTGACAAGTGGCGCTGCTTACCACACGAACAGTCAGGGGATCAAATCCTGCATCGTGTGCAAACTGCGAAACTATGCTTCCCGTCGGCCAGGGTTGGTCAGGCTGCCAAATTTGTTCC
>MU874074.1:0-11676 GCA_036418205.1 Ostertagia ostertagi
TAGCTTATTTCGAGGAATCACTGAATGACCTACCACTAGCGTTTTGACTATAGTTGACGTAGCCATTCAATGGTGCAGCTATGGCTATGCAGGTGTTTCCAGCATTGCCAGAATTCATACCTGAATAAAGAATTGTGCTAGACACTTCGATATTTCTGTATGCTTTTTGTGTCTCTCTTAACCCTTCCCAGTTCTTAAAGAAGTATCGTATCATTCAGAGTTCCTCGCTCAATTGAGAATGTTTCTTCGGCGCGTACATATTAAAAGCGTGGTTCACCTTTGAAGATGAAGAGGGCCCACTAGAAATCAACATCGAGGTGGTCAGTGCAAAGATGAAAAACTCCAAAACCCAAGAGATGGGAACCTTCTCGCTCATTGATTCGAGCGTTAGGCATGTCTCAGGTCTCGGTGCTAGCCTCATCAGCGCTAACATACTCTCTCTCCCCTCTCTGCTACGCGACTAGATCCAAACGACGAGGGCTGGACAGGCAGTGGCTATAGCGGCTTGGTGGCCATGCTAGGTCGCCGGGGCATATTTTTCGTTGCGAATTACGTGGTCAGCCCTCACGCTTAGAAGGTTCGCCCCACCACTACTTAGGTTTGCCGTTTTTGACCTCTAACCTCATCGTGGAATCTTCGTTTAAAGGCAAAGTTCGGGCTCAGACCCACTTAATAAGCCTTTACGTGGCTAGAAGTGCTAGGTACGCAAGTGCAGAGGTCGCGCCACCTTCCTACATCGAAACGCGTCACTAAGACGCTAGGCGCCATGGACTTCTAACAGACTCCACCAAACTAACATGGTCCGCCCACCGTCGATATCTTGTCTGCGTCGCTAACGTTGATCTGCTATGCTCTCTCTACTCGAAATTCTCTACCACATCCGCGCTCCTGCCTGCTTTTTGAACTCTCCGCAGTGTAGAGCAAAATGCTCGTATCTTGCTCCACCCTGCTTTCATTGTGTATTTCACGATTTTCTTTAGTTTTTTATCCACTGGCGGTCCACCTCCCATCCCTACTTTCATATGTGAGTGAAATTACTTCATCGTTTTCATCCCGATTCTCGCCTATAGTTACGACACATACTTATAAACAAGCTGTTCACAGTCAATTGCAAGATATAAGAGACATGTCAGGAACGTGGAAATTGGAGATGGCTCGACTCATGAAGAAACAACGTGTGACCCACGTAGTTTTGATCGTGGCAGAATGGAGAAGATCGACTGCGCGGAGAGCAGCGCATTAAGAAGGTGATTAGGGAATCAGGGAGATTTCTGTTTGCTCAACTTTTTATTAGTTTTGGTCTTCGTCAGTCCATGGCTACGTGTGCCAATTGCGATTTTTGGAGCGTGGACCAGGGCTGATGGGAACCTCCACACTGTGGAAACCGTGACCTTACTGTCGTTTGCAACAGTATCCACTATGTGTCGCCCCTAAAATGCTGGATATTTCCATTGCTGTCCAATTTTCTTCAGTGTTCACTACTGTTTTAAAACTTTTATTCTCGCGCTTTCAAATCGATTTTTTTTTTTAGAGTTACCGCGAAGGCGGGCCATTATCATCAGTTGTAAACTCAGTAATTGGCTTACAGAAATCGAATTTTGAATATCCTTTATGGACGGATATGTCTTGATCCAGCGTACACTGTTGATGACAATTTCTTTTGGAAACATTATTGAGTGATAAGATACTGCTCTGTCACTCTTGGCGACCGGCAATTAATCTGCGCCAAAGGAATCTGCGCCAAAGACGGCAATGCATTTATGCCGTAAATAGATTGACCCACACTATCACTCTGCCATCTTAACTGAAGAAAGCGAACAGCATTCATATCTGCTTCACTTTTTTAGCCCACTCAAGAGGTGGATGGATCTAGGTGGACATTAAAAGATCCAGAACCACATCACTAACCTGACTGTTGTCCCGTGATCAAGTTGTTCGAGCCATTTTGCGAAGAAGCCAAGCAGCTACCTGAACACAATAGTGTGCTTAATTTTCGCTTTCGAAAATTCTTGATTTCGGAAAAGTCTTTGGCCATTTCTGTCTGCAAGTTGTAAAGTTGTAAAGTCTGCATGTTGTAAAGTCTTCAGGGATCGTTTTGAACATTTATTTCAAAACATATGGAAACCATAGCCAGTGATCTCTTCAGATCATTTCTGCCGATTATGGCTGAGAAAATCGTCTTTGACTGAAAGCATGTTTGGCTGCTCTGATTCTAAAACCCAGAAAACGCGTCAATGGAAGCGATGCGGCAAGAGCTCACGTCTTGCGATGGAACCCAGAGTGTCTTTCACGACATGGTAAACATTTGGTTGCCGATGTCCAGAAACTCGAGAAAAATGCACAAATTCTTTGGCCTGTTCCTTGAATGACGAGTGTCTTCTGGAGCTGTTTGGAAACAGTCTCCGGAGCAATGCACGGGAAGCAGCTTTTTCAAAGTTATCAGACATACAATAGCCGTTCCCAATATCTCTCAAAAAGAAGAGAAATTATGGCAAAAGGAGATTTCGTGATCTGGGTGACAACCGCCGTCAGAGGCCTTCAGATTTTGCATGAACATTTTGATTTACCGTCTGTCTCTTGTTTGACCCGACTACTTTGTTGGTGGTAATCAGGAGTGGGTTCCTCACGTAAACCACACCGGAAGCGCCAGTGGCCCAGACGCGTAGAACCGAGGATTTAGCGCCGATTCCAGCACTGCAACCTAGGAGGCAACTTTCGAAATTGCTGAAGCTGTAAGCGATTCGTTCACTGACAGCTCCTACCAACAAACTGCACTGCTATTGTTGAACGATAATATGGGCAAATGGATGGGTCGCCGGCACTATGCTTGGAAAACATGCAAAGTTTACTTTATCCAGGCAACGCTCGTCAACGAATTTGGAAGAAGGTTCAGCAAAAGTCTCCAAGCCCTTATGGGACGTTCTGTCTCACCTGTTGCGTTCAGCAGACCCGGCACCAACAGAATACCATCTGCTTCTGTTGCTGTCAAATCAACTAAAAGAGGGAGAGCTTGATGATCCGAACCTACTCGAAAAGGACTTCTTCCAGTTTTTTGCCTTAAAGCTCAGGATTTCCAGACAAACGGCATCCACAAGTTACCTGCTGAAAGGCAATATGTTGACGATTATGGTGGGGCATATGAATGTGAATTGCTGACTGTGCTAAAGAAGAAAAAAGGTTAAAAAAATCGACAAGTGGCCAATGACTTTTCCGACAACCTATATTTTCATTTCTTCTTTCCCATTTTCTGCCGTTATCGTGCTACTATATCACTCTGGAGCTAAGCTATGACCAAATCGAAGATCGCTAATAGTATATAGAAGCATGTGAAAAGTTCTGCCAAGTGTGCAGACTGGGATGGATTATCAAATTCAACAGACTTGAATCGAGATAGTTTTAATATTGTAAGTCACACTTCTTCCTTAAGATTCAAATCCTAAGTCTCAGCTCTTTCTTTTATCCCATTCTGATATTAATCTTATAAATTCCATTCATCAAGCAATGAGGAATATCGAGCGCTAGACTGGCTCAGAAAGTTCCAGCATAGTCTATTTTCTCATATCCTGTTTCCTTTTTTCGTTCAGCCTCACCTACCCAACGGAGGTGTCCATGAACCGTTCTGACACATTGCCGACATCGATCCCTGAGGTGTGTAGCTGATGTTGCACATCAGGAATACGGAAGTCCCAGCCGAATAAGGAACTGCATTATTGGCTTGGATGTACATTACGGTACCACCTTGCACATTGACAGCCTGACAATTGAGTCCCGACTGCCCCTGGAACTTAAGAATGTCAATTTCTTGAAACATAAACATTATTAGGTTGGTTACAAGAAAGTGCCGATTTTTTCATACCCGCACCATCACTTCCAAAAAATGTTAGCGTTCACCCAAGGGGATATGTGGCTATCTCAGCGTCCTTTTATATTACGAAACTCGCCCGTCAGTACTCGTCTCTAAGGAAAAATAGTGACGTCCCATTGAACTCTATCCGCTACTGTCTATTTTACGAGTTTCGTTGGGGCACTCACGAGAAGAGCGTATCGAATAGTTGCGCAACTGAAGGACCAGACACGCTAAAAGAGTGGGTCTGTTGAAAGTGGTTCGAGAAGTTTTGTTAGAGCGACTACAGTCCTTTGGACCAACCACGTTTCGGACACCCAATGACTGTAGATGTTGGACGCAAGAGATTCTTGAAGGCAATCCGTGCACAGTGTTTGTCAAACTGTAGCAGACCTCCAGCCCTCCCAAAGCGCCATGTATTGTGCCCTTCGAGCCATGGGGAAGGTGTACCGTTGGGAAGATGGAATCCACGAGTTGGATAAAATGGTTACTAAAACACACGTGAACATCCCCTGAAATCACATTCGGAAATCGCTTCTTCAATTGGCTTGACAAGGGGTCACTGGGGTTAAGCAGTCTGCAGCAACATAAGGAGGCATCAGTGGGAACGTGCACCCAGCAGCGACAACAAGAGGCGACCTTCACCCCGATTAGATTCCGCTCCCCGATTGTTGATTTGCATCATTACAGACTCTAATACAACCACTGCTAGCGCAGAGACCTACAGCTTACAGAACTATAAACTCATAAACTCATGAACTGAAAAATCTCGCAAAATCGAGGGCTCCCAATGAATGAACTGTTAAACTGCGCGCCAAATCACCACCTACATTTCACGAGCAAATGTTAGAAAACTATACCGAAACATGGCCTCATGATTCTCCCCGCTCTCTATAATCTCCTGAGTATACCAACCAATCACCACTTGTTGAGCTTGCTTGCGTTTCCCTATTGAGAAAAACTGGGATGATCGCGAACACCTCAAAGCAGACATTCAGTTATCCTTTAAACGCGAAGCTGTGCATAGTTCTGAGAGTTTCGCCCTTGCGGAAAATTACACGCAGCGGTGGTAAATATGGCTCTAATCAAGATGGTCCTAAATAAAGTGGTGAAATTTTGAAAATTGTGTCAAATCGGCACTTACTTGTGACTCAACCTAACAGTTTTGGGTTGGCAAGGTACAGTTGCATTTGGTGAGTTCTTTCAAGCGATCGAAACTATTAGTTAGTAAAGCGGGGGTATGTATAGCAGTTCAGATTGGAAAAAATACAGTCCGACAAAGATACTGTCGCTTCTTTCGAGAAAACTGGAATAAAACAGTACAGTAATAGATAGACAGATGGAAGCTTTAATGAACAGCTTGATGCATAATAGTTGCAATTGTGAATGGAAACCACTCATACGAACTTTTCTGCGACCTATTGGTTAATATTAGGTGTGTGATATTAGAATTATCCCCATTGCCATTCAGGAATACTTTAGCTGCATTAATTCCATAACTGATGTGCGCAGTGGGTACGAGGTGCCGATTCTGGATTTTAACTTGGGTAGACTTTCCTTCCTTTGGTACGAGCTAATTTAATTGATCACGGATTGCACAACAACCCAGCGACTTTGTCATACACCATAGTTCCTTTTTGTCACGTATTAGTCGCAATGACCATAGCTTTCACGACGAAAGTGGTTGCTGAGCAGGACTTCGAAAGCAGTCCGCCCAAAAAACGATCTACCAACCAGTTTAGTTGGTGATTTGGACGAGCAGCGTTGTTAGCAGCGCACAATTGGAGGCACACAATTGGAGTGTGGTTTGGCATGGTCCCTCCGAACTCGTTGTGGGTGATCTCGTTCATACGTCCGCTTTCTCAGCTATTACCTGTTCATGAGTGAAAATCAACGGCCAACAAAGGGGTCCCATTTTGCTTTTTCTTGATTTTTCTGCGTGTTTCGCCACTGGCTTACCATTGAACACCACCACGTTCTTAAAACCTTCAAAAATCTACCGTAGTAATTGCCTTTGAGAAGCAGTGTGTTGTCCCGTGAATTATTCCAATTTTTTGTCCGAACGAAATTTCTTTAGGTCAAATTACTCTTATAGTGTCATTGCGAAATAGACTGCCAGACTTACAATTTCACCTAGGGATTTGAAACTTCTATCGAAAGCGTGTTTCGAGAATTCTCAGCCGAGGAAAGGTGGTTAGTTGAAGTAGAAGAAGAGAAGGTTGACAGTGACACGAAATTGAAGCAATTCCTCTTTTATTTCTACGAAATGGCGCATTCCGCCGAACGCCAGGGAAAACATATATGTCGTTCCATGCATGGTCGCCTGTAGCGCATTCCGTTTCTATTTTCATGGAAAACATTTCAAGTATTGCTGATACAATTCTTTCCACAGTGTTGACCAATGTCTTGCAGTGCAACCTTGTCAGACGGTTTCGCGAGAAAGAGAGACATTCAGCCCAATCCAGGGAGTCGTCCAACATCTGCGCGGGTATTCAGGCAGAGGTCGTCCTGTCATTGTCAAACAAGGAATTCACATAATATGGAATCTCATAATAGCCACCGCGTGGATGTTCCCTTTACGCTATCTAAAAATCATCATAAGGGAAAAGCTTGAAAAGAAGCATCCAACCCGACGAAGCCGCCCGCAGACTAAGTTTTCTTTGAACCTTGACGTGTCAAAGAATATTGCTGAGCGTGGGCTAAAGCGCTCCAATTTTATCCTGGAAAACGAGAAAGGCACCATTTCTGGTGAGCAGTCATTGTTAAAATCGTGTAGTCTGGTTTGAAGAATGCGGTTCGAACGAGTATAAGGCGTCAGGCATTTGCTTCATGTCTTACTCGGATGCATTTTGCTTTGTAGGGTTGTGGTTTGGGTGACGTAGAAAAGTCATACTGCGACGGTGCGCTCGAAGAACGAGTGAGGTCTTTTTCTGTAGAGGCAACATTTCGGACGAGCGCGATGTTACTGTTTGGTCCAGTTACATCGACGGAACCCTTGTGCAAGCTTACAGAAAAGATGAGTTGATTCGGCTATCAAGTTGCCGTGCGTCATGGACCTCTTCCCTTTTGGCGACGAAATAGCGATAGGAAACTTTACTTTCGTGCAGAATAATCCCTCCATTCACGTAGGCCGGAGCAGCCGTGCTTTTAGCTAGCATCTGGTCCTTTCTGCTCCGGACTGCACATTCTCAAAACCCCGATGCGAACAAAGTAGGAGGTTCCATTGTTCAAGAGATCTACCCCGTAGATTCCCTCTTCGAAAACGTCCGTGAACTCAACAAGCTTAAAGGACGAACTTCACGATGAAAAAGCAACCCATTTCAAATTAACCTAGGATGGTGAGTGGTACACGAAAGAAGGAAGAACCATGAGAAACGGCCCAGAACCCGAGAAATGGGACCCCTTCCTTGCCCGTTGATTTGAGCATTGATGCGACTCTCATCGCTGTGCCCTCTTCAACACTACGCTCTCTCAGCTATCTAATCACTCGCCACGTATTGAACTACGGCGAGTGATCAGATGATCGGTGGGCGGAGATCGCCGGACCCGCCAGCTTTGAGGCATGATAGGTCGCCGAGGTCAAATTTTTCCATGCGAATTGCGCGTCAGTTCGCACCCTCAGGAGGTCCGTGGGTCCCTCAACTAGGTCAGTTTCCCTTTCTTCGACCTCATTCTAATCGTGAATTCCTCCTTTAACGCACCGTTATTTCTTGCTGACAGACCAAGTACTGGAAAGAGGGGAACTTCATACTCAGCAAGAAGAAATGCATCCTAGGATTCTTCTAAGAAAAGTGCAGGAAGGCCGTATGCATGTCAGCATGTCAGTCCTATTGTTGGGGTAGCACAACCATTAAGTTATGCAGTGTTCTTCGCAAGGCAAAGTAAATTCCCTACTTTGGTGCTATAAGATGATTGTATAAGATCATATTTATGTTTTGTTATTGATTTCCGTTTTTCAATGATTTCCGGTAAGGCTGCCTAATTACCCGAGTACCAAAAGTAAGGCTCGTACAATAACTCGTTATCGCGTGGTCAAACGTGTTTCAATCGAACCCCAGGCAATGGGGCTGTGTTCTGTCAATCGCCGTGCGCCGGGGCTAATCATCGTATACCACTTAAGAAAATTTTGTGCTTGTGTTGTGTTGTTTCGATTATTATTTCCTCTCAGTCGAAGTTGTAAATATAAATAAGTATGAAATCTCGCAAATTCCATAATTTGGACTTCGTGTCTGTATATAGCCGGCTGAATAGTTTCAACCAACGCCAATCGGCGAGTTTCAATCCCGAACTGACCGTTCGACACTCTCCGAATCCAACACTTGGTGACCAGCCCTCTTCAGTACAGGTCAGTGTAGAAACACCGGATGCAGCAAGCCCGAGATCGCATGTGAGAGTTGCAGTTGCTGACGGCATGTACGGCGGCAATGAGTTGTAGGTAATCTGAAACCGTTGGAATTCACGACGATGCTGTGAATCACTTTGTGATATACTTATTAGTTCCCTCAATCTTCGTAGTACGCCATTTGTTCACCTTCAAAAAGCATATAAAAAAGAACACACGTGTAGTGTTATCTAGAAGGTAGTGTGCTCTGTCAAGGCTTCAACCCAAAAGGGTTATGTTAGAAACTTCTCAATAAAGATGAATTGGGTGGAACTGGCAGTGCGGAATGGTGTCGGAATTTCCGAGGAGGTTCAAAAGATTTTAGGAATTCTTCCCGAAATTTGGGAATTTACTGAAGTTTTACGAAATCTAAGCAACTTTCTAGATTTTCGCAGCTTCTATTGTGGTATGTCATACCCTCCAGATTTGCCTCAGTTAGCCATCAAGACTTCTGGATGAATATCAATATCAGAAAAATAGTAAAAGGTCTTTTAAGTAACGGGGCCAATGCTATCTAATCCCTGGCTCCATTGCATCAATAGGTGGCTGGTATTAGTCTTAACTCGATATGGTCGTTTCCTGATTGCCGCCAACAACGACATGTCAAGTTGCAGACTAAAAGTGGCCGCTTTGTACCAAGTCCACAAACGGCCCCGTGGGTTTACCAGCAGTCTTTGGCGGGGGTTGTGTGGGGCATGGTCAAGGTCACAATCTACTTAGGATAGACGTCAGGAAGTGTGCCCTCAGTTGCTCTGGGGCCGGCGCCCTTCCTGGAAGCAGCGACAGAAGGGCAATCAAAGGCAAGAAGACTGCCCACACTTTTTCTGTATTTGGCACAAACAGCAATAGAGGTTTTGCATCGATATGGGAAATTATCAGGAACGCATAGGATGCGCCGGCCTCAAGTTAAGGGAATAGCTGGTAGAATTCCTATTCAGTTTGTTAGCCGCCACATTCCAACACTCACACGATTGCCTATTGCGACCTTCTTTTTCTCGACGGACTCCACGACCTTGTCAGCTTCGAGTTATGTATAACGCCTACGTGAATATAATACTAATCACTAGTCCAGAGTATGACGATGACGCAGTCAAAGAAATTCATGGTACGCTAGAAAGGGCACTAGTCAGCTGACTCAAAGGAATGTATGTTGTATTTGCTGGCGACTTAAAACCTCATCTAGGGCGGGGAAAACCTGGAGGAAATTTTGTGGGGCAATACGGAATGACAGGAAGAAGCAGCCTAGGAAAATTGAAAAATTGAAGGCCACAGTCCAGTCTCTCAAAAAACGTCATCATGCCCTTTGAAATCGTCTTCATTAGAAGAATATGCCACGGGAGCTTGTGAACGGAAGGTGCTCCTCTTCCGATCGTAGACCATTACTACGTTAGGAATAGGAATATGTTGCCGAAAGACTTCAATCGACCACGGCAAACTGTGCAAATTGAAACTTGCTGTACGCAATACGAGCAAAGTGTCTCCCCCCCCCCCCCCCACCCACACACACTTCGATGAAATGCTGAGAACACTTGCTCTCACTGCAAATTTTTCCGTAGAACAGGGAAATGCACACAACGGACACGAAGAAGCGGTTTCTACCATCTGATCCGTTGTTAAAAAGGCTTCGGAACGCGTTCGGAGCAAACACCGAGAGCAGTTGAATGCTGTTACCTTGCAAATGTTGTGCACTCGCAAGGAATTGGGAAAAACTATGACTTCTGTAGGTCCGGCTATGCTAAACACGGTTATACGCAGTATAATCAAAACGATCATCCGGAATACACATACGGCCGTACAGCACAAGAAACAGCTGAGAAGTCAACGAGCATTCAAAGAACTCATCTTTGAACCATCAACCCTGAATATCTGTCAGAAGTAGACGGCTGTTTCTAAAAGATATAAAAGGAGAAGTTCATCCAAGACTTGTTCTCCACCAAGGTGCATACAACCGTACCGATGGCATTCGATGACAGCAAGGATACATCCGGCAGGGAGGAATGGCAAGTTCTCGCATCAAAAGTGGCACAGGTCATCCGACAGACGAAAAGTGGAGGAGCGTCTGGACTAAACCAAATTCGAGCAGAACACTTGAAATGCGTGCAAGTGTGTCCATTAGCAGAAATATGTATTCACAAATATGTGATTGCATAAGGAACTGTTCCGGAGACTGGATGGGCTCATACACTATTATGTAATACTATGACCAAAAGGGACCGCTGGGAATCTTGACTAATGCCGCCAAATAGCGCCGCTATCAATGGAGCTCAAGTTTTCTAACGTGTCATCTCGAGCTACTTTCGTCGAAATCTCAATATGAACATGTGTAGAGAGCAAATCGTTTTCGTGAAAATCTCCCACCGCCGATCAGGCCAATGTAGTTTCGCAATTTGAAAACAGGTGTCGAGAATACCTAGTCCCACTACTGACTTTAAGAAAGCATTCGATACGGTTGAACATCAAGCAGTGTGAACGCCCTCACTGCTTTCGGAATTTCCTCGAAGATACATTGAAATAATACGACAATGCAACACGAAGCTGCTACACTGACATCAACTTACTCAAGGCCCGATCCGTGTCAAGATTCGAACGAGCGTTTGTCAAGGAGAAGTCATTTTTCCTAGGCTGTTCTCTGCTGCTCCAGAACTTGTAGTGCAACGCGTCCAATTGCCTTCCGACATTGATATAGATGGCGGAAGACTCCAGTTTTGGCGACGGACTTTTGGCTCGTCCGGGATGGCACGCGGCGAATTGCGCGGCGGGCTGCGCGGCGATCCGGACGAGGCAAGTCTTCGCGGGCTTTTGCAGAGGAAATCAACACGTCAAAGCGTGTGCAGATCGCGGATAAAATCCGCAAGGTTCTGCGATTCGAATTACATTCCAACGCATGGAGATTTGAAGACAGCGGTGATGCTAAGGAAATTTCAATAGGAAGAGTTGTGAAGGAGCTAAGATAGTGTTGTTACGACGATGCCGTTGATGGGGGTCATTCAACTAGTGAGCCAATTTCTGAGCTTAGAACTGAGCCTTAGGGAGGGGGAAGGGTTTCGGAAGAGGATGTGAGCAATTCGCGCTCTCCCCGATGTTTCTTCCCTTCTCCTTGGCTTAGTCCTATATCACCCACCATGGCCATCTTTTGAATGTTCCCCTTAAGGACATAAAGTGCTGCGATCAGCAAAGCATACACAGTGTACGCAAAATAACTCTTTCTCAGAGAGGAATTCCTAACTTAGTGTTTTTATTCACTTTGATGATAGCAGTGACATTTCCATGAAGGTTCTCTTTCTTTTATCTATTTGCGCTCACATCTCCTTACCGACGCCACTGTATTCGAATCTTTCAAAAACGGAACGTTTTCTCAAACCGCAGAATCATGCGAAGTTTATCCAAAACCTGTACACGCTTTGACGCGTTGAATTTATTGCAGCGCATCCTTTCAGATACTTCGCGCAAT
>MU874075.1:0-11579 GCA_036418205.1 Ostertagia ostertagi
GGGAGGGTGCGCTTTTTGCACAGAGGCGCAAGCTGTGTAGCAGTAATTGGGTCCACTTGCCACGGTCCAAGTATCAAACTCAATATTGAAGTATGCCCCAGCCAAACTAAGGGTTTCATCCATCCCTGATCGGTGAACTGGTACGGGACTTTTTTTTAGGAATAAGGCTTGAACATCAGCGATGGATCCTCTCATATGTGGAAGATCAGCTCATTTGAATCATTGTGTATATGTATAGATATTCCTATCTTCTATTTCTGCCCATTTACTTTTTGGGTATTCCAAGCTCGCGTAAGGCGTGACGATCCGGAACAACGAGAAATCATAACGAAGGAACGCAAAACTCGATTTTTCTTTACTAATCAGTCACATCTAGCAGTCATCCGCGAAAGGGCTGGGTGCTCTCAGTACTTGTATGAGAAGCTAAGGAATCCGGTGTTGATCATTTCCTTTTTTGAAATACAACGCGCTTCACTTCCACTCAAAACTGTAGTGGCATTTTGATTGCGATTTGGCTTATACAATGACTTGCGGGGGCTGGTCAGTAAAAGTCAGGCACGATACAGCGGTTGGGCCTAGGCCCTCACACGTGATGGCGACAGCGCCACTTGCCCCTACATCGCTTCTGCCTTGTAATATTGGTACTCAGTGAAACAGACACTCGATTATATTTATATCTGATGTTTAAATCTTTTGAATTTGTGCTCTATTTCTCTGCTCGTGATTTCTCTATTTCTCATTTAGGAATACAAGTGTCAGTTCTGTCATGGTGCCATATCCGGTGGGCGTCCGTGCAGCGATGTAATCCTTGCAAAACAGCCTGACATACGATTATATGGTTGCACTTATTACAAGGTACAGTTGTTTTATCCTTAATTGCAACTGTTATTGCGGAATACATGTGCTTCTCTTTCTGCATCTTTCTAAAGTGCCATTGAAATTAGTTTTTCCAGAAAAGCCCATTATGATAGATGCTTTCAGGCATTAACCAACAACCGCTCAATTCAAGTCCGACTCAATGAGACCGTTCACGTTCAGAGGGCAATCAGAGATGATGTGAGTTGTTCTTGTACGGGTTTGATTACTATTCTTTTCTACTTATAAAATTATGGGATATATTTGCATATATTTTTTACCAGTATTTGAATCGATTGAGCTTTTTCAAACTGAGCGATCATTGATTGATGTGCTTTTTTAGCATAAGAAGATTTTGAAAAAGTTGATGGATGTTAATGAGAAGAGAAAGAAAGACGAGGTTGCTGGAGAGGAAAAGTTTGACGACATTCCATCAGCAGCTCAAGACCGTCTTTCTCCCGAAACGTTCCATCGAAAGGTACTTTTTCGCATCGCTGAATTTCGAGCTGTTTTTTATGTTCTATGGTGTATCTGTTTTATTCGTAATTCTTTTAGGATTTGCGAGTGTTCCGAGTGGAGCGACTCTTCTCTGCTCCGGGCGGTCATCGTTTTGTGTTCGGTTTCTATTATGCTCGACCCCATGAGACGTTTTGCGATTCGCAGCGGATATTCCATAGGAATGAGGTGAGGTTCAGTTTGCCGACAGTTCGAAAAACAAACAAGCAGGAGTGAGGCCACGAAGACGGTTTCGTATTAATTTCAGTTCAAAGCTTTGTTTATAGGTATTTGCAACTCCGCTGTATGATACGCTCCCTCTTGACGCTGTTGTCGGACGATGCACTGTGTTAGATCCTTCAGTTTGGTGTCTTGGCAGACCAACAGTGCCGAAATTCAAGGTAAGATTTTGCTAGAACAATGCGAAGATTTCGCATTTTGAATTTTTATTCGTTTCGCTGTTTAACGCAAACTATCAAGTTGTTGAGGCAAAATCTCTGTAAAGAGAGTGTAAGAGCGCGAAGGAAGCAGGAGTTGCAGTAAACTTATAATTACGTTATATGTTCTTGACTAAATTATGGGATCTACTTGATTTTTCTTATTGGCGCTACAGTTGCAGTGGCAGTGGCAGTTGCAGTGGTCAGAGATCTCCCCTTCGAGGAGTGCAGCCTGCTAAAATAGACTGCTTTTCCTTGAAGGGCGTGGTCCCTCGAATAGAAGCTCCTCTCTCTGTCCCGCATTAATTCATTAGCTTTAGAGTCACGCGCGCCACACACCACCGAGCCTTCGCTGCCCGGTGCATGCACGATAAGCACGGGTTAAGCAAAAAAAAGGCTTTCCGTTGGATAAGCAATTCGAAAACTAGGAGCACTGCTACGCATTCAAATTTGCGGGTACATCTGTCACAAATGTGTCACAGGAATGTTCCACTTGCTTGTTGGAGTGCCGTCACTCAAAAATCTTTTGATCTTTCTTGATCTCTAGCAAAAACACTTCCCCTAAACCGTTGCAATTCCTCAATTATATTAATGTTTTGCTCGTACGGGTAACCAAAAACTACGGTCAGCCGGCCCATCGCCCACGTCCAGACCTCACCCTTTTTCCTAGCATATAATTTTTCCTTCTTTTGCGGTACTAATATGTATAAAGGAGAGGGGGCGGGAGCAAAAAAAAAAAAAGGAATCGCTTCGCGCATGGTGCACACCACAAATTTTTTCTGGCAGAGGTGCCGTCTTGATTCCCGGTTGTGATGAAGTTTTATGCAAAAATATCCTTAATTGTTCCTCTACACACACGACACAGCCTGCTTCACTGCCCCCGCCCGCTATCCTTTCAGAATATGACGCTCCACCTGCTGTCCCGGCCGACCCTCAACTGTAAGGCTCACCCGTAGTCGCCTTCACTCTGAAGCTGCTTCATAATTTCTTTAATCTTTCATCCGCTCAATAGCTGCTAGAGACACTAGCTGTGACCATGCAAGACCGCTTTTGACCAGCTTCTCAGGGACGTCGTAATGTTCTATAACCACGACGACCTCTCTGAGCCCGTACTGAAATCATGTTTTCCATGGAAAAATCATTCTGACCTCTTCCGGTGTAGCCGGGGTGCCTCTGGCAAACATTTTTGTATAAGAATTAGAAACTTGCTCTTTAACATTCAGTCGGCCTTCATTTGCTTTGGTTTGCAACATGTAATTAATTCCGTTTTGAATGTGAGGGGAGGTAATTTTTTTGCCCCCCCCCCTTGTAATAGGAGACGATGGCATCTTCCTATTGAAAGCAAATAATTTCTCAAAATCAGCACGTACCGGTTCTTGGTAAATCTGATGTCCTCGATCGACACCGGCAAATGGCGTCCGGCGTTATAATACGCGAACTGCCCACGTAACAAACACGGTCGCTTGTAACGTTGAATGCTCACAGTTCTTACAGCGCCTCCTAAAGATGGCAATGACCAGGAGATTGAAGGTTACAGTTAACACGAGGACAAATATCAAATGCAGAATCTCGCTATCCTCCTCCTTGCGACTGCTCGCGTCATTCGTATTGCCAAAATGAACAAAAAAAATGATGTAAAGGACCACTTGGTTACTCTCAAATCTAATGTCTGTCATGGACAAGAAACCTAGAACACATCACTTTCGATGTCTCTGCACGATAAAGCACCCACTAATAAGGCAAAAGTCCGTCAGAAAGTAATTCTCGAAGTCCTTGTCTGTGAACAACTGTTAACTAGAAATTCTCCACCGAACTCGGCTGGATTAACTGCGCGGTAGAACCTGGAAGCAAGAGCAAACTCGTACCCCAAAATGTCTAATATCCTAGAGAGGGCACCACAAAAAACTTGGGATCAGTGTCAGCGTCCACCTTTGTCACCGTCCATAGTCTTCCTCTCATCTGAAGCCTTGATTAAAGCAATAGGCAATGGTTCTCAAACCCAACCTACTTTTGCTCTGCAGTACTAGCCAACACTTTCGTAGTCTTATTTATTTTATTGAGCTTATGTTCCTTCTTAGTGATTTTTTGCTTACTACGATGTCGGCCCAACCTGTACCCTCCAAATAACGCCTTGATTACATTCTTCCAAAGCATCTGCTGGTTGCCCCAGGTGCACTCATCTCCATGCGCTCCCGCTTGATGCACCAGCGATCGTGCGCAGAGTGGTTTTATGGCTTTCTTTCTTTCAAAAGCTGAGTTCCTGCGTGGAACTTCTTATGTTTTCTCCAGTGATCACAACTGATGTATTCTTGTTGGGAAGAAATGCAAGAATTTTTCGTAAATGATCCTTTAATATAGTTTGAGCAGTGAGTTAATTTTCAAACACTGCCACGATCACCGTTCAGCAACCGTATGCTAATGAATAAATATCACCATCGAGAGTTTTCTTACTTTCAAGGAAGAAGATGTGTACCTTTGCGAATACCAAATTGATCGCAATCAACGAAGTTTCGAGAAGATCCCGAGCAAAAATCGATATCCGATCAATACGCAACCGTACGTGTTCCGAAAGTTTGACGAGCCTATCACAATAAAAAGAGATTTCACGGTACGTGGTATTTTTGTGATTTTGTTTTCTACCTAAGATCACTTTTTTTTACCAAGTTTTCAAGTTCCATGTACATGCTCTTGATGTACATTGTTTAAGCCGTTCATCGTGGACTCATCCTCACCGTCATCTTCGTCTCAGTCGAAGTCGTCATCGAAAGACAAAGATGCTAGCGAAGGGGTGAATTCGAAGCGAATAGTGAGTTTCGTATTTAGCTTAATGGTCTGTGGTTTCATTTCTCAAATTTCTCGAAGATTTCCCTTTTTTGTTCTCACTTTTCATTTTCTCTAATCTTTCTTGCACTGTTGGTCTATGAAGTCTTCCGTCTGATAGGCTTTACTCTCCCTGTGTGGTAGTTTTCTGGAGGCTTTTGGTGATTTTGTTCATTTTTTGTTTGATCCTTTATTCTCTATGCTTTCTGATCTCCTCCCCTTTTTGCTGTGTTTCTTCGATGCTCTTTTTGGTCCAATTATTTTTTTTGTAAGTCAAAGGCTTTGTATTTGTTTCTGAGTATTTTATGTGATAGTCACTACTTTCATGTGCTACTGATATGCACCTTTTCAGATGATGGATAATCTTTCTGCTATCGTAGAAAAGCTGAAATCGCCCTCTAAAACGGTGGAGTTCAAGGTCCAAGCAGAAGAGGAGAAGAAGCGAAGGCGTCCCCGTAAGCTGTGTCGAACGACAAAGCCTTCGAGCGGATAGGTCGTATTTGTTGCAAGCAACCAGGTGGCGAGATTGTGATAATGCGGAATTGACGCTAGTTTTTGGCGCTCAGTTCTGTTGTCCCGGTTTTTGTTGTTTCTGTCGGAGGTTTTCCGGCAGCGTGTGTCTTTGGAGGATGTTAAGAGAGGTCTCCGATTATGAGAAGTTTATCAGGCATTTTCCTATGTGTCGTTAGTTTGTTCTTTTTTCCATCATATTAGAGAAGATCCATTTTGCATTTAACATAATCGTTCTGGTTACTCATTTCAATTGTACCCTTTCGACGTAACCTTCCAGTTGCTGCTGCAGCCGAAATGTCGGCAGTGAGCGGTATGACGCGCCTAGCGCGTTTTCCTGAACTTCCATGAAGTTCATTTTGTATAACTTTGTTGATATCAGAAAACACCTCAATCACTCACCACTGCATTCTCATTCAGCCAAAAAACCTCCATCAAAACTTGTTTTATATCTTGATAGTAGTATTATCTCGATCGTAGTCGCATGAGAGCCAAATTTATCAGTTTTCTACCAAGTTTGTGTTATTGTACAAAGTACCCTTTATTATCTCATCATTTTACATCCTGTGAACCGTGTCTGTTTTTCAAATGTGCCGCTCGCAGTGTGTAGTTTTTCTTCCGCTAAAGTCCGCACGCGCGATGAATACGATTGCCGCTTGGCGCGATCTTGTCGGAAGTGGGCGTTTCTCTTGCACATGGGAAGAAAAAATATAACATAATATATGTAAGAGAGTAAAGAAAATGAAATTTGATTTTTCTCCTTTATAGTTGTTGTTATTTACAACAAAAGCGGTTGCCGACGCGATCGCCGGATGGGATAATCGTATGTGCATTGTGGGTAGCGAGCTATCGGAAGAAATGATACACACCGCGGTGAATTTCTTGAGTGGGTGCGACAGTCGTGCACTGCTTAGAGGCGCTGCATCGTACCGGCATCACCCACGTGGTCGACACCTCGCAAAAGCGATTGTAATAAAAAACGACAATTTTAAACTTGATCTAGACTCGGTTCTAATTACACGCATTACATTCGAGTATTATGAGCAGCTTTGTCGCTTTGTTAGAGTTATAGTGCCTGCGTGTCGTTGAAGATCGTGTTTTCTCATGCATTGACTATGCTTGGCTGCAGTTCCATTTACGATACGGATATGAACGATGGTGTTACTTGATTTACAAGATATCTATGTGTGTATAACATAGAGTTTTACGTACTTATGAAATAAACTTATTGTTAAACTTGTCTTTATATACTATACTGTACTATGTGGTGATTCCATTTGTTCCAGCTTTCAGGGCTCTTATAACGACGGTAGGGCTTTGAAGGCAAAGTTCGGGCTCAGACCCACCTAAGAAGCCCTTACCATGGCTAGAAGTGCTGGGTACGCAAGTGCAAAGGTAGCGCCACCTTTCTACATCGAAACGCGTCACTAGGACCCTAGGCGCCATGGACTTCTAACAGACTCCACCAAACTTAACATGGTCCGCCCACCGTTCGATATCTTGTCTGCGTCGCCACGTTGATCTGCTATGCTCTCTCTTCTCGGACTTCTCTACCACTCTCCGCGCTCACATTATCTCTCATCTCCCTGCCTGTCTTTTGAACTTCTCCACAGCATGGAGCAAAATGCTCGTATTTCCTGTGTATTTCAGGATTTTTCCTTTTTTCTCCACTGGCGGTCCACCTCCCATCCCTACTTTCACATTTGAGTGGAATCAACCCATCAATTAATCCTGATTCTTGCCTTTAAGGAACGTGCAACCCAACCGAGCATTGCGCAGGTTTCTGGTTTCACGATCCCCCCCCCCATTTCAGAGGGTGTCAGTACAACCTGCCTGTATTAGTGGTTTATGTTTTTACACATGTTTTTATGCCCAGCACGAGATTTCTTCAATCTTCAAAACTCCCTTTTTATAGCGGGTAAATGAGAAAGCATCTACCGTTGCTCAATCGGCACGCATTCTACTTCCATTTGTACATTCGTAGTGGCGTTTGAATGCGATGTGGCCTATACAATGACTTGCGGGGCCAGCCGATGTACAAGTCAGTGTTTTTATCCTCCCAGACAAGTCTGGTACCAATTAACCGACCCCGGAGGGATGGAAGGCTTGGTTGGCCCGGGCGACTCACGACCCAGGATTTGATCCCCGGACCGCTCGCGTGGTGAGCGTGCCACTTGCCACTACACCACTTCCGTCATTCATGAAGTGAAAGATAAATTTACACTCGATGCGGACTCCTTTATTTGAAAGGTGTTATTTTTCTTAACTAACGTTCTCATAGGGGACGGAAGTGGTGTAGTGACAAGTGGCGCGCTTACCACGCGAGCGGTCCGGGATCAAATCCTTGGGTCGTGAGCGGGTCAACCCTATCGTTGGTACTATTTGGAAATTTTTTACGACCCCCCCCCCTTCATGGGCGAATTGATACGACCCCCCCTGTGTGTAATACTTAATAAATACTGTGTAATACTACAATTCATGCACTCATTTTTATTTTTTACTCTTCTTTAACTCATTTCAATAAATTTTCACTTCATTTTCCGCTTGCAAAACAATAAATTTTCATTTCATTTTGCGCTTGGAAAAGATTGAAGTAGAACGCATACTGCGTAATCCCTTTTTTGGAGAGGAGGGAAGCTCAGAGGTGGGTGTAAAAATTTGTGCGAATGGTTCACGCTCCCTCGGGAAAGGGAGCGTAAACCATTTCGCTCAAACTTTTACACCCACCCCTGAGCTTCCCCCCTCCAAAAAGGGATGACTTCATCCGATCTGACTGTGCATTGTAACGCAACCGGCATCCCAGTCCTTACCCGTAAGAGACCCGACGAAAACAAACGAGGGTACATTACGAACGATGGTCGACGAAACGCAAAATGATAAGAAAGTAAAAAAAAAGGTAAAAGTGGAACAACAAGTAACGAAACCAAAAGAAGTGGAAACGCGTATTGATCGTTTCGAACGGTGTGGATCGCGCGCCCTGGCAATGGTCGTGGCAATGGGGCGCGTTTGCTGATCGATTACTGGTGACGAAGGGGATATTGAAATGTAAACAAATTTTTCCTCTTAAATTTTCAGGTTCCTCGGAAGACGGGGGTGGATTTTGGATCACCGAGGCTCATCCTTTTTAAGTAGAGCGAATTTGTTCTTAAACAATCTGAAGTAATTAAGTTATTAAGCAAGAAATGAAATTGCACTGCAATTTTTACCTTCCACTTTCTAGCCCTATAACTTTCTTCGTATTCAAGCTTTTGCGGCGAAGTGATTTGATTTGAAAAATTTAAATTATTTTCTCTCCACTCATGTCTAAATTTTCTTTCAAAGTTAATTTAATAAAAATTTAGCACGTTGGAACTTTTTCCTGGTCAAACGCGACTTTTCAACCTTCATACGATCATAACTTCTCTCAAAGTTAGTCATTTGGGAAGCTGAACGCGCTATGAAAAACTACAGGATTCGAGCTTTCTAACAAGTACCCTAACTTTCCTGAAAAGTCAGTACTTTCAAAAATTAGTCCCGTTGGGACTTTTTTTGAAGGGGCATTCTTCAAGTCATTTTCTTAAGAACGTGGGTTTTTTTAGGTTTCACAGGCCGCAACCTCCAGAGAAAACAATATCGTTTTGACCATAGGAAGTGTTAGAATGCTTCGAGCATGCGCTTGCAGTGGCATACCCTGCCTCGGTGTGCGCCATGCCTAGGCCGCGCTTCTGATTCGCTGATTCGATTGGAAAGCTCATTTAGAAGGAACTGGCTTACAGATGCTCTACTATCAATTTTCTTGCGTAAACAACTTCTTCCAATCTTCCGAGTGTGACGAACTTCCCTTTGTACCAGTCTATCCTATTATCAGTAGAGGCCCATTATAATAGAGTCCGCCGACGCAGTACGAAGATCGTACACGAACCCCCCCCCCCCCCTCCAAGCTCAAGCTGAGTACGACCCCCCCGTTGTTACTTGTACCAACGTAGGGTTGACCTGGTCGTGAGTCGCCCGGGCCAACCAAGCCTTCCATCCCTCCGGGGTCGGTTAATTGGTACCAGACTTGTCTGGGAGGATAAAAACACTGACTTGAACATCGGCTGGCCCCCGCAAGTCATTGTATAGGCCACATCGCATTCAAATGCCACTGCGAATGTACAAATGGAAGTAGAATGCGTGCCGCATCCCAAAAAGGGATTGATCAACGGCATCACAATTGAATCTTTCAAATTTTTGTTCCGCCCATAATGAGAAGTATATGATAATCCTTCTATTTTATAAAGCGCTAACTTTGTGTGTCGGTTGTGTATCTGTATGTGTGTGTGTGTGTGTGTATGTATGTATGTGTGTCCGTCCGCAAAATGAAGTGAGTGAGAAGGAAGCTCATGGGATAAACAAACCGCTAACAAATCGGGTAGCTTACAGGATTTGAGATATCAATGTTTTGTAGCAGGATAGTTGTGATAACACTCTTAGGGCTATATAAACACCTGCTTAGCACACTTCCGTTCATTCCACATGGTGCTGCAGTGGCAGCTGGAGGGCAGTGGAGAGAGAGGGGAGAGGGGAAGCGAAAAATCTACCGTCATATCATGATTGTGTCCCTTCTACTGTATGAAACACCATTGTGTTGCATACGCGTCACTTCCACGAGGTGTTGGTGTCACAGGAGGAAGGGACCATAGCGGAGGATAGAAAGCTTGCGCAGGAAAGGAAGGTCCCGGCGGTTGACGGGGGACTAATCTGGTAAAGGAATAAAGCAAGTCGCAATTATTATCCGCAATTTATTTAAATTATTAGGTCAGCAATAATTATCCGCCGTTTTTTCAGGCTCATGGCTCTTTGATTTTTTGCTGATTATTTTCGAAGATTATGATGTAGTCTGAAAGCGCGCAATCTCTTGTACATTTTGATGTACAACACTTGTGTATTTGCTTCACTCTGGAGCTTACACGCGAGCAAAAAAGATTGCTCATGCTACATGAGTGCAAGTTGAGCTCGAAACCGAATGCTTCTGCATCTGCTCGTAGAATCAATGAAGCCTGGGATGAAGGCACGGTTGCAGAGAGGACTGTTCGAGAGCGTTTGTTGATTACGCATTTATTGTTGTTTTTGTTTGGTTTTGTTAATAAACTTATGAGTGAAATGAAAACGGCGGATAATTTTTGCTCAACCTAATATTTCTTGGGCGGAAGTGGTGTAGTGACAAGTGGCGCGCTTACCACGCGAGCGGTCCGGGGGATCAAATCCTGGGTCGTGAGTCGCCCGGGCCAACCAAGCCTTCCATCCCTCCGGGGTCGGTTAATTGGTACCAGACTTGTCTGGGAGGATAAAAACACTGACTTGTACATCGGCTGGCCCCCGCAAGTCATTGTATAGGCCACATCGCATTCAAACGCCACTACGAATGTACAAATGGAAGTAGAATGCGTGCCGCATCCCAAAAAGGGATTGATCAACGGCAAATGCTTTATCTTTTATCTTTAATCTTCTTTTCAAAAAGTGATTATACTGTTGCGAATGTTCAATTATTCAGAAAAATCGTCCCGTTGCCGTTTCCTTGTTGTACGTGCAGTTTTGAACATTCAAACGTTCATACCTTCCTTCATAGTGAACTTTTTGCAGATCTCAAAGGATAATCAGAAACTAGAAGATTATTTCAAAAAAAAATCAACGAAACTTTTTCAGAGTTCACTCTCTCAAAATATAGTCAGATGCTTATTAGTTTTCAGCTATTCTAGGCAAAACCTTTCTGGATTCCTGCTACTGGCACGGTTATGTTCTCGTGCCAATAGCACGTACACTGAAGAAGTGCTATTTTGGTCTTGTCGACAGAGATATGTACGCTACTGACATCGACTGTGCTCCTGTTCTCGCAGCAGTAGTAGTGGTGCTTCCTGAGAGTGCTACCAACCGGTGTAGGGAGAAACATGAGGAAGGACGCATGGACTAGGAGACTTTGCAGGAGGGGGTAAGGAGATGGTACAGTTGATAAAATAGGGACAGAGTGAAGCAGATGTGTACAGACTTGGGGGCAGGAAGACAATACACATGCAGGAAAGGAGTGGGAGGATGTTGACGGATAAATAGGAAGGGAAGTGTCGGGCGTCGCACGGATGGGGATATTTGGAGAAGGGAAAGGAACACCATTCCAATCAGCTCTCAGCAACATCCTCCCAGACAGTTCAAGAGCCGGCGAAATCCGCTAAGGACCAAGCTCAGAGGTGTTGGCCAGGAGTGTCACCGATTCTGTTGAATGTGAAAAGATAATCCGAATCTGTAAAAAAGTTAGCGGATCAGCGTCACGTAGGAGTCACTGCATTCATTACAGGCCTACTGTATTAAAGAATCGCCACACCCTTACGTCCTACTTTTGCACCCGTCTCCATTTTTATGCTCACCTAGTTCAATTTCTGCGCAAATAAACTGGCCCAACTCCTCCCTCCCTCCTCCCCTCGGTAAAAAAAATGTTTTCAGGATGCAACG
>MU874076.1:0-11348 GCA_036418205.1 Ostertagia ostertagi
GAGACTTGTGAAGAAACGACTTGGCTCATACTTTTCGGACTTCTGCACTAACCCCACTTGCTTTTTTATAGGTATAAAGGAAGCCCACTGCGGTGCGAAGCCAGCCAATTACGTTCCAAATTTAATTTCACTTTCCTGAAAAGCTCTAAACTGACCAGCTTATCCGTCGTGCTTCAATGGGCGTGGTTTCAAGACTTCTGCCGAGCGCAGCGCTTAAATGATCCAGGTATGAACGAGATTGTGGTTTTACATCCATAATTGAATCGATAACTGAAATTTGTTTTTCACATTCGGCCCTTGAACACCAGAAAGTTCAACATGAGTACTCGAGTATTTCGCAAACGTTCTACAGGCAATCCAGTGCAGCAGTGGCAGCTGTCCGGTACCGTATCCCATTGAGAAGCCAAACATGCGTATCTGAACGAGTATTACTTGATGAAACTAATGGCTTTCCATTCTATGGTCCGTTACCTACCACGTCGCCATGCCTGTTGTGCAGTTCTTCGTCCATCACCGCATGGGGCCATTCGTCGAGGCCGTCAGTGAACAGCATAAGTAACTTATGCCCTCCGGAACGGTAATTCGGGAACACTGAGTTTGTCGAATTTAAATCCTATAACACAGTTAGATTTGATTTTTAGTTTTCCATAGATATCTTCAACATCGGAATTGGCTTATTGCCAAAACCTTACCCCTCGTAATGCGTCCAGTGAGAATCGCAGAGGTGCTGATACATGGGCTTGGTCTTTCTCTTCGAGCTCTCCAAGCCGTTCGAAGAAAATCTGCGAGATAATTAGAGCATTCAAAGAGTAAGTAATTAGATGCTATCAAAATCCGATAAAATTCAATATAATATTAAATTCCCGTTAAGAATGGATACGCCACGCACTCGATTACCGCGATCATTGTAGGGGCCGCAAATGGGCAAACACCGCTGCCGAGTGGTGGATATTCAAGAGCAATACAAGCGCTCACTTCTCTGCAGTCACCGCCTTCCGCCGCCAAATTTTGCCTATTTCGTGTTGCCCAAATGAATGTTTTGTCAGTAAAACTGGTCAGACCAACCAAAGTCAGTGCGATTGGCCCCACTTTGTCTTGCAGGGCCATCTCCTGCAGGAGAGAGTGGATTGGACTGCTCGCTTAGAATTATGCAGATAGAATGATTTTTTTCTAGAAACGGTGGCGAAAGCTCAGAAGGGTGGCATACCTGTTCCATTCGACGGTTCATCGCGACGGTTCCTAACTCATTTCTACGAGTTAAGCTGGAGTTTTATTATATACTCCGATGCGTTTGGTGTGAGACGTACCGCACGGTCATATCTATGGTGCTGCTTATGGACGGTGACTTCTACAACGATTATCTCAGAGAGTTTTTGGTTAGTGTCGTTCAGTGATCCGGCAACGCTGTTAGCCTCTGGGCCCCCTCCCCGACTTTCCTATTTATTTTTTTAAATGTGGGAGGATTACTTCGGTCCGAAATGCTTGCTGCAGTTCAGAAATCGGTGGCGTTTCCGCTGAGAGCGATTATCACTTTTCTTCTCCTCTCAGATACCTCCTCCTGGAAACGACGCGCTGATTATCAAAGAATTTTATCTATAAAGGCAGACGACTTCTGTATGCAAACTCGTTCGACTAGCCAATCTCGGACTGAATGAGTGTGGTAGTCATGCTCTAGCAGAATTTCTCAGTAGCCTCAAGGGACCTCGCTGCGAAAATTCTTATTCGGATCTCTATTTTCTATCGCGACACCTTCAGGAGGATCGTAACTCTGGATGATACACCAAACGCTCGTTCATGTGCTCTTTTACGCAGCGTTGTGGTGCATTCTTTCTTTCATTGGTCCCCAGAGGGAAAGGTGAGCTCTTCTGGAGTATTCAAAAATACCTCCTGCGCAGAGGAGTGAATCTGCAATTCATATGAGCGAACGTCACGATGAGGAAAGAGTCGCCCTCAGTTATGTACGTCGATAATTCACCAGCTCAAGTCCATACGCTTATTTCGCGTAAGGAGCTAGCGAAGTGATGAGCAAGGGGAAGTTATCTACAACTAGATTTGAGAATTACAAAAAATACCTTTTTATTACTCGTTGTGGCTGGCAGAAACGTCCCATTGGCACATGAAAGAATCGGAGCAAAGACGGAATTGAAATATACACCTGAAATTCACAACAGGTTTCAATGGAAGTTGAGCTGGGCGATAATGGCGAGCTAATTTTGCCTCTTGAAGGAGGTTGCGCGGCAGCGTCGGAGGTCGAAGAAAGAAAAATTTAAAAAATCAGAAAATTTCCTCAAAGCAGGCGGGACTCCTAGGGTGCGGGGCGGCGCGCGAAGGGTATGCCCATAGCGCCCAGCAGGGTGTATCGGTGACGTTCGCGACGCTACACTACACCCTCTCGCTGTCGAACTCTAGCCGTGCACACGAGCCGTTTAGTAGAGACGCAGGGAAGAGCTTCAACGTTGATGACACCAGTTTCATTAAGACTGAAAAGACCAGTGCGGAAATAAACGGGCAAAAAGTGTCCCTTGCTAGTGTTCTGAGTTTTTTCTTGGTTTTTTTCATCCTTGCATCACTGACCACCCCGCATTAACTCCTCACAGGCTGCCTTTCACAGTAAATTCCGCACTTGAGGACACATTCAGAATATTCAGAGGTTCTCAAAAGAATTTCAAGGTCAGTTACACGATGGCCGGCAACTTTGAGACATCATTAATAAAGGGAGCTTGAGGTGATCCGAAGACACTTCGCAGTACACTGAGTGATGTGGTCGGACCAGATTCGAATCGCTGAGTGGTGAAACTCCAGTTCGGGGGGGCCACTCCATTGCTATCTTATCCGTAGTACTAGAGAGCAGTTCTTTGGGCTATCGAACACTACGGATAAGATAATAAGTGAACGACTCATTTCGAGCGTACTTTTGATAAGGACCGGTGGATGTCCTACATTCCACACTACCTGCCCACATCCCATCCACTTTTCTGCACAGGTGATCCACCCTGGAGCTCCTGCACCCTTAGCCCTTTGCGGAGGTGTCCTTTCTCCTGGTCCAGGACCGTTCCCTTGGGTCATGGCAGGCGGAAATGTGAAAACGTTTCAGGGTTTCTCACCCATTACACCAATATTTATCAGAAGTCTACTTTAAATGAGTCGATTACGTGTCGTGAGCCCTCTAATCCTTATCTTGAGTATTGGAGAAAAAATGGAGTGCCCCCCCCCCGAACTGGAGTTTCACCGCCTTAGTGTTGCCTCCAAAATCAGAATGGTAACTATTTTTGGGAGGCTTCTGTTCTTTTAAATGTCACTCTTAAAAAAGAATCACCTACCAAAAGAAGTAGTCATTTGGTGACAGCGTTGACAGTATGTACATCATTGTGACCTTTATGAGATGCATCGTAGGGCCCTTTACACTTCCGGAGCTGAAAATCAAACTTCATGTCGTGGCCCTTGCTGGGTCTAATAAATAAGCGCCACTGATAGCAAGTGCTAAGAACACGCGAGCGTAAGATGCTGTTAAGCTTGCACGCAGTTGCCATAGAAATTGTAACATGACTCCTTCTTTTAATATAACCTTTTTATTTTACGAATGTTCTTAAGCGTGGTTACTTGTCAATACTGCCTTAATTTCCATTGAATTACTAGATGGGCAGCTTTAACTTCATTTGGTGGCAGTATATGTTTCAGTTTTCCTCATTTACCGGTCTTCTTGAAGCCTCTAAGGGACGATAGATGTAATCTAAAAGAGAATATCCCGAGAATGAAGAGGTCAGTTATAGAAAAACATGTGTTCATCTCTTGGGAAGAGCCATTAATTTGAAAGTCGCTAATGAGGCACCAGGCTAGCACTGCCAGCAAACTGGACAAAGGCTTAAGTTTTCGTTGATGAAGAATGCCGCTATGGAATGTAGACGCAGTGTCCATCAAGATTTTCAGAGGTATTTTTTGACGTACAGAGTGTCAGATGAGTGCTGAATCATGGGTGAAACCTTTTAGCAGCCGTGATTTGAATATGTTTTCACATTGTTGTGATAGGCGTATGCATTCGGCCCTTGAAGAATGGGGAATACTTTCTGAAAACATGTTTGGCAATTTGCTGGCTTGCGAATGGATGGAGCTTTTTGCTTACGCCTGGCGGAATTTGATTCTGTGGATTCTGGCAATGCGGCGGCCTAAGCGACTATGCCTCGAACATTCGAGTCTGATGACGTGAGCATATAATAATTAAAAGTAGTGATGTGTTTCGGTAGGGTAATGGATAAGAGTGCGGCGAGCAAAGCACAGGTGCTGGTTCGAAGCTCTTCTGAAGCCATGATTTGACCATTCTTCCGCAGCAGTTGTTGTGATGACATGTTTTGTTCAGGAACCCAAAAGAATACACACAGTCTTCAAGAGTTCCGGCTAAACATGCAGAAAATTTTTAATTCACTCCCCTTCTCACTTTTTCGTAATATAATATGTGCTTGGGTGAATTCGATTTCGTCTCTTTGTCGCAGGGCTTTTCCATCTGTTTCTATGAAAGGCATTCAGCTACAATTTTTCACAAATGCTCAGAAAACAGCACAATTTTGTAGTGGAAAGTTCTGAAGTGCAAACTTATAAGGGCAACGCTGCAGTCAAATGGACTTGTATTCAAAGTCACGCTTTCATTTCTCTGCCCGAGGTTCGGTGCCCAAAGAATGCTACGTATTCAAGCTACGATCACGTAGTTGTCTCAAGGCCAGTACTTCTTTTACCAAGCTGTTTGGATTTTCCACTTGGTAGAGCATCGTTGGTGAACAAAATGAGTCAGAGTGGACAAAGCGTGGAAAAAACGTGACTACAAAAAAGTTGTAGCCAATCAAAAACCAATATCTGAAAGTGGACAGTTTTCACTGGCTGCGCTTGAAAAAACTCACAAGTCAATGAGGAACACGATGTCCTTTCGGAGCCGACTCGGTGTTGACAAACCATGGTCGAAATTTCGGATCGAACAAGTCGATAGTGATCGGGGACGGCTCAACTCGCCAATAACGTCCTTAAAATAACCAGATGACGAAGTTCTCCAGCTAGGATTACGGTATTCAACAGGGCTCACTTGGATACATTCTCGTCAATCCGCTATACGTACCAATGAATTGATGTCGCATCGTTTCATCGGCCCTGAAAATTGTTTTTTTTGTTCTATACGAAGCGGTCAGTGTGCACAGCGAGAGGAGGAACCTTTGCGGCAAGTCCAGCCCATGTCTTACGCTTTGATTTCTCAGCGCATAACTTTTTGCGCCCACTTTAGCTCCGGGTGCTGCAGCTTCGCAAGTCGCAGGATCACCAGGTGCGTCCTGAATATTTTTCTCAGTTTAAAGAGAGCTGCCTGTGTGCCCTTAACGTAAAGATGTGACAGTTTCGACCGACACATGTCGCTTAAGAGGCCATGCTGGTATACGGTTGTTCAAGTCACGAGCGACGGAATGGGTATGGTACTCACACACTTGACGTGGGACATATCACCAAAATTTGGCGATTGACTTCACACAGCGCAGATTCAGCGTAAGGCCGCTCAATTTTTACACACAGGAAGCTTCGTTCTGCGTGACAAGAGATACTGTCAATACACCAGTTTGATTTCCCAAAGGTCGTAGGGCCGGCGGAATACCCCACCGCCGAGAGGCTCTAATCGTGAAAGGGAGGCGCGAGCACCAGGAGGATCCACTTGTCCGCCAGGAAGAGGAAGCCCGGATGCGGGGCGGCGAGCCCAAGAAAAGCAGAGTCGAGCAATGCGATTCGGCGTTTTTAGCCATTTTTTGATGGAAGCACCCGCGCAATGCGTGCCGTCGTCGCTTGGGGGCGGGACGCTGCCGGGGGCGAGGGGGGCGGGCGGCCCCCAACTTTTTTTCAGTTCCGCCTCTACGCTCTCGGGAGTTGATTTCTTAAGGTCGGGGCTTTATTTTGAATGACCGCCTGTCATTTTGCAATTTCTCGTGTATCTAAAAATTACATAGATGGTCTCTTTTGAATTTCTCGATGACTACAGTGGACTGTTGTTGCTCAGCCAACAACCCGTCAAAATTGAAAATGTGTCCTATCACCGTCGATAAGGAGCTCGATAGTTGAGCATTGAACTCATGAGGTTATGGGCAAAGCCGCGATTCGATGGCTTCTCGGTACGCTCGGTTCGTTGAGGCAGGCTGGCTCAAGATGGTGCACACTAACAGAGCTTACCTCGGGTGGTTGGAAAACGAAAAAGGAAGTCGTGGACCCTCAATAAGCAATGCGGTAATAAGAACAACGCGACGTTGGCTTCTGCAAGCCTCTTACGCGCATGACTAATAGAGAATTCAGATCCCACCTGTGAATCATCAAAGGCTGGGTAAAAACGAGCAGAGAACCTTCAGCAGTCCGTGTGAGTTTCTGAAAACGGATCGAATATCGGTCAATACACTACCACTGATTTTGCTTAAGTCAACATTACATCTTTTCTATGAGAGATTTTGAAAACAGCATTATAAGAGGTTGCTTCCGAAATTTTTAGTGCATACAGCATTTTCAATGGAATGCTGAGCTGTAGCATGCTCCTATCAAGTTGTTAGCGGTCTGCGCGGGCAATGTTAAATCAGCTTCACTGCAGTACCGATTTACTTGTTCATGCGTATTCGACTTTAAAGGACGAATTCACGATGAAAAAGCAACCCATTTCAAATTAACCTAGGGATGGTGAGTGGTACACGAAAGAAGGAAGAACCATGAGAAACGGCCCAGAACCCGAGAAATGGTACCCCTTCCTTGCCCGTTGATTCGAGCATTGATGCGACTCTCATCGCTGTGCCCTCTTCAACACTACGCTCTCTCAGCTATCTAATCACTCGCCACGTATTGAACTACGGCGAGTGATCAGATGATCGGTGGGCGGAGATCGCCGGACCCGCCAGCTTTGAGGCATGGATAGGTTTCCCCCCGCCCGCAGATCAAATTATTGTGCCATGCGGAATTAGCGGTCAGTTCGCCACCTCAGGAGGTCTGTGGCTTCGCCATCCAAGGTCAGGTTTTCACCATGGTCTCGACGACCTTCATTCTAATCGTGCAATTCGTCCATTTAAGGAACGGAGTGAATGAGTGGACGTCTGAATATGAAGTCCGATTGTGAATGATAAGCAGAACAAGGCGCTATGTCGACAAGTTCATCGGCAAGCGTGCGAGAACTCGAATCGCATAATGGCAGGAGATTGTAGTGACTGACTGATGAGAGTTGTATTTTCAATCAAATGCTCAGGAAACAAGCACCAATTTTGTAGTGTGAAAGTTCTGAGTCATCATACTTCATAAGTAGCAGCCGCTGCGTCAAATGGACTTGTATTCAAAAGCAACGCTTTCATTTCCCGAGCTTCAGGGGCCCAAAGAATTGCTAAGCCGTTCATTAACGCTACGATCACGTCGTTGCTTTCACACGGTCAGTACTACTTTTTACCAGCTGTTTTGGATTTTCCACCTTTGGTAGAGCAACCGTTGGTGAACAATGCATTGAGTCAAGTGGATTCAAAGCGTTTGAAAAAACGTGCACTGCAAATAAATTGTAGCCAATCACAAAATCCAATATCTGAAAGTGGACAGATGTTTTTTTTTTTTATATTTTTTTCACGGGCTGCGCTTGAAAACTCACAAGTCAATGAGAAACACGATGTCCTTTGGAGCCGACTCGGTGTTGAACAAACCATGGTCGAAATTTCGGATCGAACAAGTCGATAGTAATCGGGGACGGCTCAACTCGCCAATAACGTCCTTAAAATAACCAAATGACGAAGTTCTCCTGCTGGTTACGCTACTCAACCGAGTCCTCACTTGGAAATACATTCTCGTCATCCGCCTATATACGAGCCAATGCAATGGATGCAGCATCTTTCATCGGCCTGAAACGACTGGCTTTTTTCTGATATTGGCTAGTTCAACATAAAGAGCCGCTATCGGCAACCCCTTCTTACTTATTAATTCTCAGTCCATACTTTTTCGCCACTGCTCGAAGTCCGGTCCACTGAAAGGTCACGGATCACAGTGCCGCTGAAGATTTTATTGCTGGTTTTCACAGAAGAGCTGCCTGTGTGCCTATGAAACATGGCACAGTTTTCGATCCTGGACACATTCGCTTTAAGATCGCATTTGGTAATAGTTTGTTCAGCAAGAGCACGATGGGTTAATAACTAACGGCAGACGTTGGACTATTACGACCAAAATTTGGGTTTATTTCACGCGCAGAGCAACTAAGCCTCAAATCTTTACAGGAGCTTTGGTCTGGCGTGACAAGAATACTGTCATTACATCAGTTGGTTTTCAAAATCGGTATTGCCCGGAACGCACTCCCAGAGGCTCTAATGCGTGAGGAGGACGCTGTCAGCGATCCACTGTGTCCAAGAAAGGAAAGACGGATGCGGGCGCGACCAAGAAACCGAAGTCGAGCATGCAGGCTTTTACCTATTTTTTGATGAACACAATTTTTTTTTCAGGTTGTTCCGTCCCACGCTAGTTAATTCTTATCGGGCTTTTAACCGAGTGACGTCTCATTTTGCTATTTCTGCTGTTCCAAATTACATAGAATGGTCTTTTTTGAATTTCGACTACAGTGTATATTTTGCTCAGAACACCTCAAATTGAAAATGTGACCTACCACATCGATAAGACTCGATATTGACATGAACTCCTGAGGTTTGGGCAGCCGAATTCGATGCTTCTCGTACGTCGGATTCGTTGAGCAGCTGCTCAAATTTGGCGCATACAGATTCATCTCGAGGTGTTGAAAACTGAAAAAAATCGGTGATTCAATAGCAATCGAATAGAACAACCGACGTTGGTTCTCAAGCCTCTTACGCATGACTAATAGAGAATTCAGATCCCACCTGTGAATCATCAAAGGCAGGGTAAAAACGAGCAGAGCCTTCAGCAGTCCGTGTGAGCTTCTAAAAACGATCGAATATCGGTCAATACACTACCACTGATTTTGCTTAAGTCAACATTACATCTTTCTCTATGAAGAGATTTTGAAAACAGCATTATAAGAGGTTGCTTCCGAAATTTTTAGTGCACAGCTTTTCAATGAAATCTGAGCTGTAATGTTCCTATCTAGTTGTTAGCTCTGCACGTGCATGTTAAAAGCTTCACTGCAGTACATTACTTGTCTCTTTCGGCACTTAAAGGACGAATTCACGATGAAAAAGCAACCCATTTCAAATTAACCTAGGGATGGTGAGTGGTACACGAAAGAAGGAAGAACCATGAGAAACGGCCCAGAACCCGAGAAATGGTACCCCTTCCTTGCCCGTTGATTCGAGCATTGATGCGACTCTCATCGCTGTGCCCTCTTCAACACTACGCTCTCTCAGCTATCTAATCACTCGCCACGTATTGAACTACGCGTGGGTGACAGGGGCGGAGGGGGGGGGGGGCGAGTGATCAGATGATCGGTGGGCGGAGATCGCCGGACCCGCCAGCTTTGAGGCATGATAGGTCGCCGAGGTCAAATTTTTCCATGCGAATTGCGCGTCAGTTCGCACCCTCAGGAGGTCCGTGGGTCCCTCAACTAGGTCAGTTTCCCTTTCTTCGACCTTCATTCTAATCGTGAATTCCTCCTTTAAGGTATGGAGTGAATTGAGTACGACTTCTAAGTATAATCATCGTTTGTGATGATGAGAGCAGGACAACAGGCTGTCAAAATTCATGGCAGCTCTGAAAAAAATCGAATAATCAGTGATTTAGGACGACGAGATTGGCTCGGAGCCAGAAGACACATTGATCGGAAGGTTATGGAAAATACTGCTCATATGGCTTCACCGAAAATTTGGATTTTTTGCCATGACGGGTACTTAGGTGGATATAGAGCAACATATTGGCAGATTTTCGAAAATCTACCAGAAATCTATTCAAAATATCTCAAACTTGAGAGTAGAACTAGGCTCGAAAGCTGGCCTATAGGGTTGAAAAAAGTTTAGCGGCCGATTTTTTTCCTTCTGCCGATGAGGTTTTTGGGTGGGAAACCTTATTGTTGGCTCGCTGTTTCGACTAAATCTCGTTCTTCGAAGGCTCAGAGGTGGCTCAAGGGTTAAGAAATGCTTTCAAACCGTCAAGCGCTTCTTCTACCTAGGGTTTCCCACGGAATTTTGGGGAGTTCGACCGAAAACTCAGACGAGGGAAATGAACCAACAGTCACCACGCGGAAGATCAAAAACGATAGCAGTGCACTTACAAGTAGGAGAGGGAAGCCAGATTTTTGCAATTGAAATTTTAAATCTCGGTTTCGAAAAGTTTTATCTCTTCCACTGTTTCGTTGAACTTAATTATTTATGCAAAAGAATCTCGAAACAGAGAAATGGTAAAAAATATCCCTGAAGTTGAAATATCATCTGATCACTCACATCACTGATAGAATCTGACCTTCTCATAGCCCATAAAAGGGTAATCAAGGGCTCAACAATCTTGAGGGTTAAGAAGATATCCTAATTGCCTCACAGGTTCCTATAAGCTGCCCTGTTGTCTCCCTTCCCTCATGTTTTCCTCATTCATTCAACCCCTTCCAGTCCCCTCTTCTTCTCTTCACGAGCTTCAAAACAGTAGCAACGAAAAATTAATTCGTCATCAAAAGCTAGGATTACACGACTGCTTGATGATGTCATCTGCCATCGTTGCTTTGTTCAGGCGCTTCTCAAACAACAATCCCTTAGTTTTCCAGACTCCCTCTTACCCGCCGTGGCTTCTCGTCGTGCTCATCCTAGTCGCGCCTACACAAGTTTTGCTCGGTGGGCTGCTTCTCCTAATTAGGGATCGATTCGAATCCCTCGCATAGTGAAGCGGCGGATAACCTCTCCCGAGGGATTGAATGTGCAGGAAAAAGAGAGCCTTGCTGCCTGGAAGGGAAGTGTGCTGCTACAGAGCGCTTTTCCATTTATCATATACCATTACCCTAAATATATCCCAGCCGTTACCATGTCCGGGTAAGTAAAAGGTAAAAGCATGAGAAGGGGTAGAATCAGCCGGACACTCTATCTTTAGCTAATATCGTAATAGAATTAAGTCTAGCAATTAGCCTCAGGGCTCAGTCGCAGGGGTTCTTACTCTTATCACTAACTGTTAGCACTGAGTGACAACACATAAAATCCGTCTCAGATGAGGTGATGGATGATTGAGTACGCGAGGCAGCTTCTAGTACCCCAAAATCCCATTAGATGACTGCGCTTCAATTTTTTGGGGAAAGACGGCTTTTCTGCCGGCCATGCCTTTTTCTGTACGATGGTTACTTTCTAGCGTTTTTCTAAAACTAAAAAAACAAAAGGTTATAATGAAAACAAAAGAGCTTAACTATGGACAGCTGAAACAGCAAGTCTACGCGCGCCGTGTTCTTA
>MU874081.1:2678-13869 GCA_036418205.1 Ostertagia ostertagi
TTCTTGAACATCGAAAAGGAACCTAAATTTCGTACCAATCGCTCCTCCTAGAGCTTTGTTTTCCAGCTGGTTCATATAAAGATTTTTCAAAAGGGATCAAAGATGCAAGAAGAACTTAAAAAAAAGCATAAAGCATAATAATGTAGAGCAAAGTACAATATAATAATACAATATAATAGTACAATATAATATAATACAAATTCAGCCCCGCACAACGGTCCATGTTGAAAGCGTACACGGAGAAGGAGGACGATCAGTCAAAGGCAGAGATCAGAGTCAAAATTATGTGGTAGTATTATTAGAATATGGAGGCAGAGATCACATGCGCCGACGGTCTCCACAAAATGTGAATGTTTTTTTCCAGTGAAGTAATTAGCATGTTGCAGTCGTGTTGTCGGTTGTCCCTTTTTACAAGAAAGACCTCCCTTCAAAGGCACAAAAGCGAAAACTTAGCGGAAGACGGCTAAACGCTTAGGCCGCGTTCATAGTTCGCGACTCGGGAGATTAGGATAGTAGGCGACAGGATATTAGGATAGTAGTAGAGTAGGAGATTGCGCTGACAAGATTGGATACGTATCGATTGAAATCGCTGAGAGATTGGGCGACTTCAAGCGAATAGATCAATACATATCTAATCTTGTCAGCGCACTATCCTAATCTACTACTATCCTAATCTCCTACTCTACTACTATCCTACTATCGTAATATCGCAATCTACTACTCTCCGGCGATTTCAATCGATACGTATCTAATCTTGTCAGCGCAATCTCCTACTCTACTACTATCCTACTATCCTAATCTCCCCGTCAATACATATGTTTTTCATTGTCGCGTACTATCCTAATCTCCGGAGTCGCGAACTATGAACGCGGCCTTAGAGAGGGTGATAACAAACTCCAGCGACAGTATCCCGGAGTTGATGATGCCACGCCAGACCAGCATCGCATGTCCTCGTATTCGTGTTGAATTTCGGCGAAGGATTATTATCAAGGTGTCCCACGGGGAATATGATGGTATCACATGAGATAAAGGTACTGCGAAATCCGATTCATATTCGTTAACACATGAGTTTACATGAATTTGAGGCAATTCCAACACTACTCATGTCACTCTCTGCTTATTACTATCTTTCTTTCCATGAAAAAATGTGAATTTCGCTCTGATTCAAGGCCTCGAAATTGACAGCCGGTGCTAGGTAGGAACTTCAAAAACTTTTCGTCAATGGGGTGAGCTCTGTAGAAAAGGAACGTTAAGTGACAAGGCTCAGATCCTATTAGGTCGGTCCATAATTTTTGAGAACCTTTGGTGTTTTTCGATTTAATTACTTATCTTATTTCTCTGATGTACTTATTCAGCATAGTATACATCACCATTATTACCAACATATCACCAATGCGAGGGTGGGTATTCAGTGTCTCTCTTGTAGAATTTCATAGAGTTCTGATCGAAAAAATTGGATGTCGATTTTGACTTTATGGTGATTCAAGTGAGATTTCTTCTCCAGAAGGTGATTGAGAGAGGAGAGCGGATAGTCGTTCGTTGACGCAGGATTAGTGCTACAAGGCGGAGCTAAAAGAACTGACCGCCCGAGAGTCTCCAATTTTTTAGGAATTTTCTTAGCAAGGCGGGCTCGAACGACCTCAGAAAAAATAGATTTTGTCTTCTTTGCTTTCAAGTTGAAGGCGTTGCCATCAAGCTGTCAACGATTCTTCCCATCACTGACACTGGTATTAGTTGATGCCGGTTCTTCAGCGCAAAGGCCTTCCGTATTGCCCGTCAACGATTAGAATTCAGGAGTTAGGCTTTTGCTGACAGAAATCCCGAATCGTTTAAACTAAGCTACTGCGGCTTGTGGATTTGTTAGCACACTACACCCAGTCCACATCACACCGATGAGTAGGAATGGATGGTCATTCGAAGGAACTATGAAACCAAGAGGAAATGATGATGTCAGACCGGGTTCAAAGATGATTCGGGATTCAGATTCTTCAGTAAGAGGACACTGAATACCCACCCTCGCATTGGTTATATGTTGGTAATAATGGTGATGTATACTATGCTGAATAAATACATCAGAGAAATAAGATAAGTAATTAAATCGAAAAACACCAAAGGTTCTCAAAAATTATGGACCGACCTAATTCTAGTTCTTACTATACTTTGGCTCAAAGGAGCTTTTCCATGTAAAAATGACATTCAACAAAGCTGACCCACCTGGGATGAATTCGGTATCAAAATGACGAGCACCATCTGAAGAACACAACAGTCTCTTTTTCACTTTACATAGGAGTAATATAATAACTTTATTACTCGCTAAATACACTATTAACTCCATTGCGGACTCGGTTATAATTGCACCTCCGTAGGATTTTGTCATCTCTTTAATCATTAGCCGATGACCATCAAAAATTTAACCAGTATGCCAATAAGTGGTGTGTACTGTGTCGAAATAAGTAAACTGATGAGTTTGTAACACAAACCAATTTAAAAAAATCGAAGTCTATTGTGCTCTCCGCGTGTGGCGTCTCACCCAGTCGCAACACCGCGTCGCAATTGGGTTAATATCTGTTCCCTCTTCACTAATTAAGCATGCCTCGCTAATGAGTCAGCCTCAGGTAATTTGATAAATTTCATGAAAATAAAGCGGAAAATTCAGAGGAACTCAATAGTCCTCTAAACCGTTGGATTCTTCGTGAGCAGAGCTATCCAGTGGTATAACTTTCGAATGACCTAATCCATTTGTTCACGAGTTATGGCGAGGCGACGGTTGCGACGGACTGACTGCGTCGCATTTCGTCGATTGAAATTAGCAATGCGGGTATTGAAGTAGTATCGCGGCCTTATTATCCCCTTTATTATTCCACTCTCCTATTATATACGTGCCAACGGTGGACTATCTGCTTACCCATTCGAGACGTCTTTATACGATCTGGGGTCCTTGCAATAGTTTAGTAACTCGTCTCAGGCACTGCCTTGTCTTTGACCTAGCGCTACCTCTGATTTGGGAGTCTTCGCTGCACTCTGCTTGTGATGCCGCATTTAACCAAGCCGGCTACCGAGACCGCTACCACAAGACTCTCAGAAAACGCACAGTAGTTGATCAGGGTCAGCACGTCTCCAGCGAAAAGCATCACAATCGATGCGACTGAATTAAAGAGATCAAAAACGCGTGAATCCACGTAAGCAATATTGAAAGAAAACCTCCAAGAAAGAGCAGCGACGGTAGAGGTGTCAGGTAGTCGATGGAAATCATCGACAGCATCTCCGGCAATTGTCCTTCTCTGGAAAAAAGGTGATAAATAAAATCTACAACGAATGGCTTTCGAAGATAGTGGCCGGTAGCTCAATTCCTCTTGACAGTGTCGCAGTATGTAAACAAATGAATAAATGAATTATATAAACACATGAACTCCAACAATCCTAGTTCCAAGTTTAGCGGCTGTAATGAATGGACCAAAAACAGGCGCTAATCGCATAAGATAGGCACTGCAATTGGTCAATGCATTTTGCGATCGCGTAATACTATACCTTTTTTGTTTGAAATCAGACCTAAAACTTTGCCCGCGTAGAGAAAACCACTTCAGGGTCAGTACCTTTTTATATTTCCATGGACCCTTGCCCAACTTTCTATGGCTTAGTGCTCACAGATTTCCAGCAGTAATCTTGCGATGGCGCCAAAATCGAAGTTTAATACAATTTTTGCTCACCAAAGGTAACAATCTGAAGGCGAAACATACATGCAAGTTTCGATGGCAGCTCTAACGGTCATGAGCCTAGAGCCACCAACCTCGCTCCAGCAAAAAACATCCGCGAAGAAGTGAACAAAATGCCGTTCAGACTTCCAAAGCATGAGCAGGCGACAAAGAACGGCATCACAGGAGCGAATGGTCCCATCACTTTCTTAGCAAACGTCACAGCAACCCATCGCATCGGACTCTAGGATCTAAACAGTTTCGATGTGCCACAGCTATCATGTGGGGCCAAAATGTATTGTATTCCATTCATCAGCCGAAATTTTTTGAAACTTTCTGAATCGGAGGATGAGAGCTAAACGCAGATAACGCGGGGCAAACCCCTGGATTAACAACCAGGAGAGTTGGGCAAGAAAATGAGGAAACAAGAAAGTCTCACGTAATCTGAAATTCCTTCTCCACGCTAGGGCTGAGCCCTATTTTTAAAAACAATATTTCTTATGCGGTCGAATGGCTATGTGCCCCGTACTTGCGACAGCGTCAGATGTTAAAATAATTCCTAATGTGAGCAATACGTTAACGCTCATCACTGAAAGCAAAGCGAAATATGCAAATGTGAACGTTACCTTATCAACAGAAAGCACAGCGAAATATGCCATGTTCACGAGCATGTATATCAATGTCACCACCGGCAGCGAAATGTAGATTGCTCGCGGTAGATTTCTGAATTTCAGCAATTTGAAGAACCGTCAGCAGATCGAAAAAAGCCAAAAGGGGCAAATCTGACCTGTAGGGATCTTTAAGTTCCTCTGTGACAAAGTTCAAATAGCTATAACCGGCGAAGGAAAAAACTCCCGAGTAGAACGCCAAGGTTAGGGACGAAACTTTAGTTTGACTTCCAGTGAGTACGTCCGGCATTTCAAAATATTCAGTGTTTCCTGGAAAATAATTGTAATGTCGAGAACAAGAGTCGGTTAGATCCTAAAATTGCATTTTTTAGAATTCCAGGTAATAAATACCACATGATATACATTAGGGCGATTTTCCTCCTGCTTCACACTAGCAAACCTACTATCGTCAATATACTCCACTTCAAGGGAAGGTAGTGTAGTGGCAAGTGGCGCCGCTATCAGCGCACGCCACCGCGGACTAAATGCCGGACTGAATACCGTTCACGACAACCGAGCCTTCCATCCTTCCGAAGCCAGTAGTTGATATCAGACTTTTTTGGGTGAGAGGGAAAAAGCATTGCTTCGTACATCGTGTGGAAGCCAAGTCATTGGCCTTACAGCCAGGGTCAACCCCTTTCGCGCAATTCGAACGGGGGTAGCATTTGTGATTTTGGGAGGGGCGAGGGCCGCAATTTGGGGTGGAACAACAATTATCTCTGAGAAAGTCGTGAACGGGGGTCGTTAAAGGGGGTTATTTTTGATGCGCTTGCCGATGGTTCGACTGGTTTCGGAATCAGATACTGTAGGACAGTCATGATGGTGTGGGTGGCGATCGGGGTAAGGAGCAGGGAAGGATGGTTGTCGTATTGGAGAAGCTTCCTAAGCAGGGTCAACCGTCACGTTCCAACCAGGTGTCCAGCTTGTTCTTAGCGCTCAGCGTAAGAGCGTCACACTACGACCCCCCGCAGGGTCAACCCTACGTTGTTACGAGTAACAACGGGGGGGTCGTACCTGGTTGAGTTTGTAGGAGGGGGGGTCGTACCCACTTTAGTCGCTCGAAATCACGTGTGGGATTGAGGAGAACTAGATTTCGTGGGTAGTAGGCTGGGCGAGTGAGGGCGCGCAGGATAAAAATTTGCCGTTTCAGCCCCCCCCCCCGCTCGACGGCATTTTTGGAGGAAAAAGTGGGCGGGGTTTTGATGGAAGATGGAGATGGTGGAGGTAGGGAAAAGGGGGTCGTATCAAATCCACGTTGGGGGAGGGGGGTCGTAAAAATTTTTCGAAAAGTAACAACGATAGGACAGACCCTGCCCCGCTGGTGTGGGATTGACGCCCTCCAAATCCTCAAGACTATGAAAACGGGCCTCTTCTCGGTCGGCCGGAAATATGGACTTTGTCACACGGTCGTTAAACCCTGCTGCTTTAAGATGGGTGTCGATGGTGGTTATCGCGTATGTGCATATCGTGCCTAATGAAGGTACGGGGCTACCTAACATCAACGGTCCCCGATTTTTCCCGGCAATTCTCATTGTGGAACTTGGCCTTCCACAGTCCAGAACCGAAAGGAAGAAAAAAGCTACATTTTCACATGGCTTACCTAATGCGAGCCACGCCACTCCGGCTACGATTATACAGACCAAGGCGGCCACTTTTGTAATGGTAAAAGTGTCGTTGAATCGAGTCGCAACTCGCACATTGTAGCAGTTGACGAATGTGAGAAGTGCTGAAATACGGGAGTTTACAAAATTCAAACAAACAGGTGAAACAACCCATCATTATGAAATGATTGAAATTTCTTCGAAAATGAGGCAAATGTAGTAAAGTTTCCAAGCTTGTCAAGTAACCATCAATATTACAGCTTGTGAAGACACAACGTTACTAGTAATCTCCCCACCGGAAAATTTCCCTGGTAGTTGGGTCCACTTGAAGCTACAAAATTAGAAAAAGGGAAAAATCCGTCCCCAAAGGATTTTGGCCTGCATCTTCGAGGTGCTTCATGACTTAGCGAATGAGTTTTCACCGTTGTTCTGCCTCCTCTGCGAATAGCGGACCAATCTGCTAACTACTGCTCTTACAGAATAATGCTTTGAAAAATTTTGAATTGTTTTGTTTGTTAACTGCTGTTTTTGGCCGCAGTTCGCCTTGCGAATGTTTCACAAGAATGCTGGGTTGTGAACAAAAACTTTCGCCCCAGGCGGGACTAGAACCCGCACCTCTCGCTTTCCGGGCAAGTGCGCTACCAGTTACGCTACCGGGGCACCATTTCATCCCAACTCAGCTTTTCATGGTACGCTTATTAAAAAAGATCGTTCGCTAAACTTTGCCATTTCCAAGGCGCCCATTCATGCTCGACGCTGCCCTTGCCGACGTTCACTAATGAACTTACTCTTCGAATGCTTGCTCTCTCCGATTTTCGCTTCCTTCGCTCACTGCTCACGAAACCTTGGCCTATGTTTGCCGCTGACGTGCGAGGAGCGCGTGGCCATTAGTTCGCGAAGAAATCTAACGCTCACGTGGTGGAATATGCGATGACAACTACGACAACTGGTGGCTTTGTTCATAATGCATTGAATTTTGTGCTTCGCTTTGGTAATTGAAAAAGAGCGCTTTGCAAGTCTAGTTTAAATTAGTTCGACTCCGACTCCTCAAGGTCTTACCAATCAAGCGCAGATGAGTGGCCCCAACGTTGCACCAAATCAACTGATTCAGGGGCGCCATTGCACAAACATCGTCAGAAAAACCGACGCCAGCTGAAGGCTCAAATGCACGACCCAAGCGAGCAAACTGGTACGGTTTTTTTTTACCTTTAAAATGAAAGCAGAGATGCAAAATGCACAGAAAAAAAAAAGAGGAAATCACGAAAAACTCTTATAGGCTCTTTCCTCGGGCTCATACACGGGGGAGGGGCGGCAAAAAAAGAATCACTTTCCACTCCACATTCAACCACAGGAGTAATTTACACTCTCGCCAAGAACGAAAGCGAATGAGCTCAATTCGAGCAATAGCTGCAAGAGGCACATTCTAGTTCTACAATGAGCATCAACATAGGGCTTGCTACAAGCGACAGGGGGGGACATGCAAGAAGAATTTCCCCCCGGAAGACATTGTCGCGGACGAGCTCAACGAGCTCGTCGAGAACCATCGAGACGATTTAGGTCCTCTTGGAAAGGTGGTCACACAACGCCAAATGTCCTTGAGCAGCGCATTTCTCCAGTTATTTCGATTGAAGAAAATTATGTAGCAGCTTCAGAATGGAGCGATTATGGTAGGCCTCCTTGAGCTCGACGTGATGACAGATGACGTCATATTCTGGAGACGGTGAAAGCAGCGAAGATGGGCCTGATTCTGCTTATGGGGGACATCTAAGGAATAATTCGCCGTATAACTCCCAATAACAGCGGCATCCTTTGCGACGAAAAGTTCGATATGATACATGCACCATGAGCAAAGTGACTCTTTTTTTTGCCCCCCCCCCCTCCTGTATGTCCAGGCTGTGGAGGTTTCAGGAAGAAGGCAGTCGAGATAGATATTACTCGAACGCCGCGAAGAGGAATAGGAATTGGCGAGCAGCATGGACACGAGCAAGAGTGGATTTGACGCATGACGTCGGCACGTTTGCGGAACTAGTACTAGAAAATAAATAAACAAAAATATAGGACACCGGGGGCGGGTAGCATCTCGAGGGCAATTTAATTCCGCAATGGCTTGCATGGAAATTTCCCACTTCGAGATCGGTACGACCTACTGATCTCTCCCCTTTTCCCGCACTAGGACCTCAACGGGCCCGCAGCTCCTGGGTAAGACCCTTTGGAAATTTTAGCCGCTGGCCATCCTACGACCAATAGTGAATGTGCTGGTCAAACCCGACGATTCCGAACGCGCGTAATATAGACAATCATGTAGTGATTTGCTGGTAGCTCGAACTTGAGCCGGCCAGCACTCACAAATAGCATTGTCAACGCTCTGAATCACTACAGCAGTTGCTGGGACAGAAAACCAATACGAGTACGAAATGAGAGTTCAACCACAAGGAAGAGAATTGCAGCAACGAGCCTCTTCGATCCAATATAGTTCATTCACCGAAGGTACTAATAATCATTTTTTTATCACTTGCTACGATATTAAGACTATGGCATGGTTGTTATAAGGAAATGAAGTTATCAAACCCAATTAGAGGTTTTTTCATGTCTGCCATTTGACAGCGCGCCTTATTACTCCACGGTCCCAAATGAATTACGAGAGCTGACGATCTGTGTACTTCGTAGGTTTGTTTGTTGCTGAAACTAAAAACCGGATCAGATCGTCAGCAACCCCGCTTGAATCAACACCCTGATATTTGACCAAAGGCGCAAAAGATAAGGAAATTAATCGGCTTCCAATATCCTCAGCTTAAAGTTGAAGAGGTGGCAACTAAAAGGAATAGTTCACGGAAAATTCGACTTCCTTCCCAACATGAATACGCAGTTGTGATCACTAAGACAACGTACAAAGTTTCACGCAAGATTCAGTTTCCGAAGAGAAACAAACCTTTGAAAAGTGCACTCTGAGGACGGTCGTGGGTAGCTCGGGCGGAGATAAGGGAACGCATGGAAAGAAATGCGCGTTTGGGCGGTCAAGCGACGCATATAAGGAATCTAATAAAAGTGGTCGATTTTGAAGAATGGGAACAAAACGGCAGAAAGAAAAGGATCTCGTAGAAGCGTGAGATTTTGCTGCAATTAATCGAAAGGTCAAAAAAGTTCCAGTTCAAGTCAGAAAGCTTCTTTCTAATAGTCTGGTGGGAGATTGTGCCAAGAGTGGTCTGATCTATCAGTTTCACCGTGAATTGTATGCAAATTTATAATTGCTGGGTAATTTTTATTGTGGAACTATTCAGCTCACCTATAGTGCAAGCTGCGAGTAGATCGACAGCCATTGGAGGCACAGTACAGTTGGGAAAGAACGGCTTGAGCGCGTAATTGGCAAAAGTAAGAGCTATGATGGCGTTCGACGTCGGATTTATAATAATAAGTGCCATCCAGAGGAATAGGAATGCAGGCATTGGGCCAAAAGCCTGAAAAAGAATTATGTAGCTCGTTATCCCTTCACAGCCAGTTCCAACGAGTAACAGGTAAAATTACTACAACTTGAGTGAATTAATAATTCTTGAATATATTAGTACATAAAGACACATTTGTAGTGAACTGATACCATACAAATGCAAAGGATAAGAAGGAACCCAAGGTGTAGGAGGAAACCAAGCGATTACGGCATGCCTTGCCGCGGGAAACCGCATATGCATCGTCCAATAATCTAATGCTCCTCTTTGCTACTCTTATGCGAATACATTTTTACTCTTCCTCGACCACTCTGTCATGTGACCCGCATCTTTACAACCATGTCTTTGCTTACACAGCTATGTTCCATCGTAACGCCCTCTATTATCAAGTTTTAAATTTGTACACGATGAATTTCAGTTAAGCGAGTGCCGTCATCGACCGGTCTCCCCAAAATGCGTTCCTCTTGTTTCCAGTTGCTTAAAGTTGCATTCGATGAAGAGGTAATTGTTTATTAGCTGCTGATCTGGGGTAAAAGGAAGCTCCCTCTCTCAACTTTACAGGTTCGCGGTGACGAGGTTGAAGCGTTCACAAAGGCGCTGTCAAGTCTTCGTTGGCCAAATGTTTTACCTCATTCTTTGTTCGCATACAATACTGTTAGTCATCTCCTCACGTCAACCCTACCAGCTGGATCGAAGAATAAGTACAGTACCATACGAGAGCTCAAGAAGACTATTGCGAGGTTTCCCGGCAAGAGTCAGTTTTGCTCCCAACATTCTATGTATGAACGCGTAATGGTTTTGATGCGGATGTTGGAATTTCAATCCAAGGATTTTTCCAGGCTCCACAAGTCGCCGGCGATTAGATTCTGTCGGTAAATGGCCACCATCGCCGTTGCTAAATCCGTCACTGAAGGCGTCTACCCAGCCTGCGAAGAATGACACTTTTGGCCCACCTACGACTATTTTTGGATCTGTCAGGTAAGTATGGTTTGACAGTTTCTGTTGATAAGTGAGAGGCAGCTGCGCTTCTCACCTTTGTCGTCCCTTTTTTCGACGCGTGCGCGGCTTCTTCCCAAGTTATTTGGTTTGTTATGCAGATCTAACCTAACTATTAACGTCGTGGTCCATCAAATCAACCGTCCCGCAGGATTTTTAACCATTCGCTTTAATTGTTTGGACAGCGATGCGTTAACTCCTGTCAAACACATAAGAAGGCTGTGATTGACAAAATCTCACCAGGGCTGCCGCAAAATGGAGCTGAACGGCTTTGAAGTGGCGTGTTAGCGAATCGGCCGAGGGCATTGCATGAATAAGAAGACCTGGTGGGACCGTTGCTTTAAAGGCAAGATTCAGGCTCAAATGGGTGAAGTAATTCTACTCAAATGTGACGTAGGGGTGGGAGGTGGACCGCCAGTGGAGAAAAAAGGAAAAAAATCGTGAAATACACAGGAAATACGAGCCTTTTGCTCTACGTTGCGGAGAAGTTCAAAAGGCCGGCAGGGAGATGAGAGATAATGTGAGCGCGGAGAGCGGTAGAGAAATCCGAGAAGAGAGAGCATAGCAGATCAGCATTGCGACGCAGACAAAATATCGAGCGGTGGGCGGAGCGTGTCGCAACAGGTGGAGCGTGTCAAAGTCCTTGGCCCCTAGCGCCTTAGTGACGCATTTGGATGCGGGAACTTGGCGAGTCGCCTGCAGTTGCGTCCCATGCACTTCTAGCCACTTTAAGGGCTTATTAGGTGGGTCTGAGCCCGAACTTTGCCTTTAAGTAATATAGTGACGTTCAAGAT